>WOXC01000635.1:0-114898 GCA_011680675.1 Gymnobelideus leadbeateri | reverse complement strand
AGTAGGGGGCAGGAGAAAGAGAATATAGGTTTGTTAATTTAAAAAAATTCAAAAATAAGGAGACAAAGGAAAAGAAAGGAACACGGAGCAGGTACCATCATCCTTTCAGATTTGAGTCTAGCCAGACTTACCTAGTAACTGTTCTCATCAGTGATTACAGCCCCTAGGAGATGATGTTTGTCTTTGTTTTACTATTTGTGTGGTGGAGTTGTTTTACTACTCTACCAAAGAAAATACTTGAAAAGAGAACCATTGTTTTCTGAATTATTTTTTAGTTCTTTCTGTTGGTATGTGATCTATTGATCTTATTTCTCAACTCTTCCAACAAAAAGCCAATATGGTTGTCATCTAATATGATCATCATCCTGAGTTCAAATCTGGTCTCACATTTATTAGTTGTGGCAACAGCAAAGGTATTAGATGTTTAATACTGGCTTATTTCTTAGGCATCTAATTTCCAAAATTTCCTAAAGAAGTGAGCCCCTGTGACTTCTCCTGATTTGATAACATATAACTTAGTCTCTTATACACAGTCAACTCAGTTCTTTATTGATAAATAAGAAATTTCACTATAAATTAAAGTGACAGGTTTTTAAAAAACAGACATACTAGAACTTAAGCTTCCAAATGAAAGTTGTCCCCTTTAAAATAGAAAGTCACATTATACACTTATTCCAACTTATTCTGAGGAAACTCCTTTTGGAAATGTCCTCAAAACATAGACATGTTCTTGTAAATATCCTAGTTGGTAGCAAATCTTTGTCTTTTGGCAATAGTTTTAATTTTCAGTAACTACTAAGAGGCACTGGGAGACACGTCTGTGAATAAAGTGGGTAATCAAGTGAGAGAGTGTTATTTCATGTCAAAAATGAGATGTGATTTGAAAGTAATTTAATTGAATTTCTGTTGTGGCCTCTAAACAGGTCAAAATTAAAAAGTCCAAGAGAAGATTTCTCCAAAATGGTTTGAACCATTTTGGCATCATTAAAATGAGTATATATAGTCTCCCCAAGTAACAGTTTTGAAAGCAAAGTCCTGGTTAAAAGTAAAAAAAAAATCAAGATTTTATAGTACAATCTCATGTAGACATTTCTATTATGACACTGAATTTTTGTCACAGGTTTATAAGGTGCCCAAAGATTTTTGACATAATGAAATACATTCAAATCTAGGTTAACCACTTTGGGATTATCTAGTTTGTAGACAATCTACTTCATGCTTTGTGACTACCTTCCATTGCCTTCAATTACTATGAACAGAAGAAATGTGACCTAATGTAAATGTTAGGATAAGTAAAGCAAATTTTGGAAGGCAAACCTACTAAAAGTAGCATAGCATAAATCAAATAGCTTGATAATCAACCAGTTATAATCTAAATAACTCATGATTTTGTAGGACTCCAAAGTTTGCACAATATTTTAGAATCAAATAGAAAATAAATCTCTGGATCATCTGTATTAATACCTCCCTCCATAAACATGTCTACTTGAGAAGTGACTTGTTTGACTTCAGGGATAGGCCCAGGTAGGACAAAAGGAACACCTGAGAGGGTACCATCATCCTTTCAGATTTGAGTTTAGACAGATTTAACTGGTAACCATGCTCATCAGTGATTACTTCCCTATGAGATGACATTTGTCCTAATTTTACTATTTGTGTGGTGGAATTATTTCACTGCCCTATGAAAGAAAAGACTTGAAAAGAGGACCATCATTTTCTGGATTTATTTTTAGTCCTTTCTGTTGGCATGTGATCTATACTATTTCTCAACTCTTCTAACAAATAGAAGCTAATATGGTTGTCATCTAATGTAATCTTTCTGAGTTCAAATCTGATCTGATACTTACTGTGATCCTGGGCAAATCACTTAACCCTGTTTGCCTCAGTTTCTTTATCTGTAAAATAAGCTGGAGAAGCAAATGGCAAACCACTCCAGTTTCTTTGCCAAGAAAATCCAGATGAGATCATGACAGACATGACTAGAAATGACAAGGGGCTAGAAATGACGAGGGGCCAGAAATGTTGAGGGAGAAAACCATAGGGATACCAGCATCCTGCGACCAGAGTTCCCAGGGCAGGGTCACCTAGAATGAATTCACAGACTCAAGCATTCTTTAAGTCAAGCTGGCAAAGATTTATTGTTGTACTCTACAACAGGCAAGAGGTCTTAGGGAACCTGCAACCTTAGAGGGGTACAGTTAAAGTTTCTTTAGGATAAACTATGGTAAAACATGTGCCAAATATGCTAACTAGATGAGTCAGAGCAGGATTAGGGAGTGCTTAAGGAGTGGTCAGTTCTTAAAGGAATGTGTACTTTTAAAATCTGCTGCTCAGGTATTTTACCCAGAGTTCACTGGGAAATAGCCCAAGGGAAGGTTATAGGGAGGTGTGGTTTTAGGCCTGAAAAGTCATTAAGTCAACTAATATCAGGGCTGACTGAGAAATACCCAGGTTGCCCCACTCAGTGTCTTGTTAGACTAGATAAACTTAAGAGAGTATACATATGACTAAGTCTAGGATACATATGATAGGTCAGTGAATAGTAAATATCTTTATGACCCAGTACACAGCTGGTTCAAACTATTAAATTCTATAGGTACTACTAAATTCTATAGGTACAATTGGCTACTGTATCAGAAAGAGAGATAAGTATTTTGCTAGGGCATGCTGCCCTTGAGCTGGAAAGTGCCTGACCAAAAAAAAAGAAAAAGAAAAAAAAGGGGCGGCTAGGTGGCGCAGTGAGTAGAGCGTCAGCCCTGGAGTCAGAAGGACCTGAGTTCGGGTCTGACCTCAGACACTTAACGCACACACAAATAAAAACCTAGCTGTGTGGCCTTGGGCAAGTTACTTAACCCCAATTGCCCTCCAAAAACAAAACAAAAAAAAAACCAAAAAGAAAGTGCCTGAGATAGTGCTTTGAGACTAGGAAGATTTGAGGATGGGAAGAAATATGATTTTGGAACTGGATGTGATTTTTGAACTGGGGTTCAAGCATAGACACCCAAGCACCCCATCAAAATGACTCAACAACAGCAGCCACAACCATTGTCAAAGTTTGTCCCTCTGACCATCAGGTCTCAAGGATGAAATACATAAGAGGGTACCATCATTCCCTGGCAATTTTCACTTTCCAGTAGAGTAGGCCTTGAGAGTGGGTCTAAGTGTGGGTACAAGTCTAAAGTGGGTATAAGTTCTCATCAGTGGTCACTTTTTCGGGATTGTAGTTGGACCCTGCCTGCCTCAACTTCATCTTCCTGCCTACAGATACATGTAACATACATTCCCACTATGGATAAAACACAGGGCAAAATATAGGCTCTATGTATGGTCTGATGTTGTTTTTAGTGGGCAGGCATGCTAAAGATACTATTTTAGTCAGTGAAATCTTCAGTACAATGAATGCTTTCCTCACTCAAGTGCTTCTAAATAGGTAGATCCATTACTTAGCTGTTTCTGTTCTTAATGCATGAGTTATTCTTTGTGGTTTCCTGTGAAAGGCTATTTACGGTTAGGTGTTAAGTGCTTATTTTAGGTCACCTCAGTTAAAAATAACTTACTTGAAGAGGTGTTCTATTCAGCAGCAATTCAATTCAGCAATCATTTATTAAATGCCTACTATGCTCCAGGTACTGTGCTGGGTCATGGTTATCAAGATAAAATATCATCCAGTCTGTCCCTGTATTTGAAGAGCTTATTTGTACTTTCAGGGATACAATAGGTATAGATAAGGGTGAGGTAAAGTAGGGAACAATGGGGGCAAAGAAGAGATCCAGACGAAGTACTATAGGAATATTTGAGGAGAGAGAGAACATTCTGCATGAAAGATCAGGGAAGACTACCCTGAAGAAGTGGCATCTGCATTGAGCCTTGAAGGAGGATAAGATTTTTAAAAAATAGAGGTGAGATGGAGTGTCCAGGCATGAGGGACAGCCTTTGAGAATGCAGTGTTGGGGAACTGGAAGGTTGAGTTTAGACAAAAGCTAAAATGGTGGTTTCATTGGAATGTAGAGTGTATGAAGGGGAATAATGTAAAATAAGGCTGGAAAAATCAGATTGTGGAGGGGCTTAAATATTAAGCTAAGGAGATTGTATTTTATCCTATTAAGGTGTAGCACCAATGCAATATTTATAGTGCCCACGATCACGATAAAGACTGTGACTATAAATATCGAATGACATTCAATCGCAAAATACATCAAACTTTCCCTATAGAGGATAGAACTGAAGCATCTATTTAGACACCAGAGAACTGAATCCCAAAACCAGTAAGCCAATTCCATCATAGTACCAAAGACATTAAGAAGCCATAATAACACTGAGAGCCACAGCATCCTTCAGCCTTTTTCCCACAAACCAATACAAGATCAATATTTACTCACAAGCCTATCTGACTCCTTGCCTGAGCTCCTCTCTCCCCCACTGTTTTGCTAGCTAGCTTCTGCTGCACCCTTCAGCAAATTTTCTCCATCACAGGCTCCATGTGATTACATTCAGCCCATTGGAGGCAGAGTTTACTTTGAAAGCACGGGAGGTCTTCAAACTCCCCCCAGGTCTATTAAGGGGCAGGAAAGATCTTCAAATTCCCATTCTCATTACATTCAACCCCAAGATCTTTCATGTCCCTTACATTACAAAAGTACATTAACAGTAAATGAGAGTTTAGGGATAACTGGTGGAAAAAACTGGTGTCAACAGAACTTTGCAACCATATAACAGGGATAATAGAAAAACTTTGCACATAAAACAATAGCTTAGGGTGGGGTCTTGTGCACAAGCACCCCATCCTTCCTCCCTCAAATGAATGGGGCTCAAAATCTTGGGGTAAGGGGCAAAGGTCTCTTCCCTAAAGCTACTTCAAGCTGAAATTGGGTGTAGAGCTGTGTCTGCCCCAAGAGGTTCTGTTTGAGAGTCCAGTTCTTTAGCTGTCATCTAGAGCTTCGTCAATGCCAGGTCCGGAAGGTCCCATTCTAAAGGTCAATTCTTTTTTTTTTTTTTTAAAGCAATTGGGGTTAAGTAACTTGCTCAAGGTTACATGGCTAGTTATTATTTATGTGTGGGTGCTCATTTTCTGAGGCCGGTTTCGATCCCGGGTCATCCCAACTCCGAGGCCAGCGCTCTTACTCACTGTGTCACCTAGCCGCCCCTAAAGGTCAATTCTTTAGCTGGCATCTGGAGCTCAGTTGACACCAGGTTCAGAGGTGGCACATCACAGCCATGGAGAGGGGGTGACATCCAGCTTAAGCGATCAGTTGTGTGCAGGTGGAGGGTATCAATCCTGCAGAAAACAAATCTTGCAAACAAGTTTAACATAAAAAAAGTAAAAAAGAAACAAATATAGGGTCAGCTGTGCCTCTGGAGTCCATGAACTCACTATCACAACTTCATTCATGGTAGAACACATGAGTTAAGGGTACAATTTGACAATCATCTTCTCCTGAATAAACAACAGCTATGGTATTGTCTTTCCCATGTGCTATAATCTCTGCAGCCTTTGGAACATCATCTGGTTTTCACTTTACCCATACTTTAGCTCCCAATTTTATTAGTAGAACCAAATTCTTTAGTTCCTCTGATAGTTATTTAAGGAGGGTCAGTTTTCACAAGTGATATGGTTTCACAAGGAATAATAATCACTTGAACTATTCTATCATTTTTACAAAACTATATGGGTTCACCCAAACTTTGCAATGTTACAATAATTTCTCTTTGATAATTAGAATCTATTACTTCAGCCAATACATGTATACCTTGAGCTGCTAAATCTGATTTAGGTAATATCCATCCAAAATGATTTTTAGGGATACTTATATACATCCTAGTAGAGATGTTTCTTATTTCTTTTCTATCCAACCAAAAGTCTTTTAAACAATGTAAATCATATCCTGCCAAACCACATGTTCCTGGATATAGTGCTGGGATATCTTGCTTCACAGTCAATACTTGGGATCTTATGTGTCTGCTGTTTTCTAATTTGCAGCTTTAGGGTCATCATTCTGGCTAGAGGCATACTTTCTCCCAATGGTCTATTATTCAAATTATGTAAAGTAGTGAACAAATTGTCTTTCCAATATTGATATGAATTATTAGAACTTAATTTCCTTAACTGTTCTTTCAATAATCCATTCATTCTTTCAATTAACCCAGATGCTTGTGGATAATATGGAATATGATATATCCATTCTATACTGTTTAATATACAATGTCTCTTCATTTCATTACCTTTGAAATGTGATCCATTATCACTTTGAATTTACATTGGGGTTCCATAATATATACTTATGAGATTTAGATATTTACAGGTGTTTTTCTGGGTTGCATTCTTATAAGGACAAGCCACCACTGCACCTGAATAGTTGTCAGCACAAGTACATATAAATTTGCCTCCTTTTTCTTGGGGTAGGGGACCAATATAATCTATTTGTCAGATCTGAGCTGGGACTTTTCCCCTTGCTATCTCCCCAGTTACTACCCGAGGAACAGTTTACTCCTTTTCCAATGGACATATCTGACATTCTTCTGTTATCTGTTTTAACAATGAATGAGAGATACAAATACCTTGATCTTGTGCCAACCGGTGTGTGGCCTGGACCAGTAAATGGCTGGCTATTTGCTGGACCCATTTTGCTAATATCGGATCATCAGTTGTCAAAGTAGGGACAATATGTTCAGTAGCAATCTTCAATAGTTGATCAGCGTGAACATTGTACTCACATTCTGGCATGGTGAGGGCCATGTGAGCATCTACATGAAAAACTGACAAATTAGTAACCAAAGACATGTCCCATATATCTTTCCATAATTCTTTGCCCAGACTTGTTTACCATGAATTTCCCAATTTTGATTTTTCCACATGGGCATCCATGTAGCTAACCCATTAGCTACTGCCCATGAATCAATGAACATATGACACTTGTCCTCCTTGTTTTGTTTTGATGGCTTGATGTACTGCCATAAGTTCAGCATACTGACTACTTCCATCTATCCCAGTACTTTCCAGAGTTCTAGTATATGGGTTATAGGCTATTGCTTTACAATGTCTTTTTTGGCCCAAATATTTTGCTGTCCCATCAGTAAACCATGCGTGCTTCTTCTCTTCTTCAGTTAGTCCATCATATCTATTATTCCATTTTACCAAGGACTGTACCAATTATTGCCTTGGTTCAGGGGATGTATCTTGTCCCTCAGTATAGATTCATGTAGATCAGAAACTCCACTTTTGCCAGTTTTAGCTCTATTTTGAATATACCACTTCCATTTAATTATGCTGCCCTCTTGGGCATGTCCAATTCTGTGAGAAGCTGGGGTACTCATTACCCAGGTCATAATTGGAATTCCAGGCCTTAATGTCACTTCATGGCCCAGAGTCAGTTGTTCAGTCTCTACCAAAGCCCAATAGGCAGCTAACAACTGCTTTTTGAAAGGTGTAGATTGCACTCCAGATGAAGGAAGTTTCCTGGACCAAAATCCTAAAGGCACATTTTGGCTTTGTTCTTTCTGCCATAAACTCCAGTTTGCATAGTCATCCTATACAGTCACTTGTAATTCCACTGGGCCATTGTGCATAGGCCATAAATCTAGAGCCAATTGTATAGCAGCTTTGGCTTCCTCAAAAACTTTACTCTGCTCAAGTCCCCAGTCAAATTCATATTTCTTCCTGGTAATTTAATCGAAGGGTTTCAAAATCAGTCACAAGTGTGGAATGTGATGTTGCCAATACCCAAATAATCCTATAAACTTTTGGGTTTCTTTCCTATTGGTAGTGATAGGAAAATCCTGAATGTTTTGTCAGACTTGCAGCAGAATCTCTCACAGTCCCTTATTCCACTGTATTCCCCCAAATTTTACATTTTGAGCTGGTCCTTGAAACTTTGCTTTTCATATATTCAATCAAAAGTGTTAGACTCTTTTTTTATTTCTTTTACATTTTTTTCCCTCTATCATAATATCATCAATGTGGTGGGTAACCTGTATACCAGGTAGCTTTAATTCATCCAATTGTTCAGTCACGATCCTATAACAAATAGTGGGCAAGTGGGCGAAATTATATTGTCTGCCCTGCCAAGTGAAAGTAAACTGGTTCCATTGTTTAGAGTCTATTGGGATGGTGAAAAAGGCATTGGCCAAATCAGTCACTACATACCAAGTCCCATCATATTTCTGAATCCTTTCTATTAAGGTAACAGTATCTGGAACAGCAGCATACAAGGGAGTAGTCACCTTATTAAATTGTATATACATACATACATACATATATATGTATATATACATACTATAAGCCACCGTCATTCTTCATGTCCCATCTGATTTTCATACTGGTCAAACAGGATTATTCCCTCATGTGGTTGTAGGGACTAACACTCCTGCTTCAATATGTTCCTTTAAAGTATTGGCATTTTCATGTTGCCCACCTGGCACATGATATTGCTTTAAAGTAATTACTTCAGAAGGTTCAGGTAAAGTGATTGGGTCCATTTTTATTTTTCCTACTAAAACTGTATTAATTCCTATCTTCCTTACTGCAAATTGGTATCTTCCTTCAGATAAATTCAGAATTGTACTTCTCAATATATCTATTCCAATGATGTATTCAGGAATGGGTACAACGACCACAGTATTTTCTTTCTTGGGTAATTGTCCAGTTTTCATCATTAGTTTGACTTGTCTGGCTGATATTTCAGCCCCTCCTAGTCCTGTGATGGTAATAGGAGTTCCATGCTTGAACTTATCAGGGTTCCTGTAAATTAGGGAGACCTCTGCCCCAGTTTCTAACAAGGCCCTGGTTACAATATTTGATCCATTTTTCCAATATATAGTCAGATTGATACAGGGTTTGTAATACTGTCTGTGTATTTCTTTAACCTGAGCTGGGGCTTGGCCAATTTCCTATTCTCCCTGAAGGTGTGATGAACTTGGATACAGTGGTTCAAGAGCATCTGTAGGGGCAGTCTTTACTTCTCTATTCTGTCTGATCTTAAGCCCCTTATCTTGGTACATTTTATATAGTTCATTAGTTGGAATGCCATAAATTTTTATAAAATCAAGCCCTGCTTTGAATAGAGCAGTAAACAATTCTTTTCTTGGCGATCTATTCTGACTTTGAATCCACTGGCCATTTACTTTTCTCTCACGAGGAAATTTATCTTTTTTCCATTCTCCTAAGTCACTTAGTTGTGAAATCTTATCTAGTACCTCTGACAGAGGGTGTCCTATTTCACCAATTAATGGAATCAGAAGTAGGGGCTTATAAGCAGGAGGGGCTATCTTCACCATGATATTTCTATGAGGAGCTGCTAAGGGGATTTCATGATATGTATCTGCATCTCCAACCATGATGGCAGTTTTCATTACTTCTTTTAACTTTCTCATACAGTCTCTTAAGTGAGTACCAGGGTCTATTTCCACTAGGCCACATAGAATCAGCAGGATGTATTCTATTCTATTCTATCCAGCAGCAGCTAAGACTAACAGATTGGTCATATTGTTATCTCCTGCCATATGAAAGTCTTTAAAAGCTTGCTGGACAAAAGGATTCTGGCAAATACTTATAAATTTCAAGCAGTCCACTCTATATATTACTACCCCAACAGCTCCTTCATCACTGATTCTTACCATACAAGACACTAAGGATTCTCCCATCCTTTGGGTGAATATGCTTAAAATATCAGTAATCTCCTGTTGAGTGAAATCCTCAAGTATCTCCTTGAATACTGCTTGCCCTCCCTGACTCTCCTGCCTTCTTCTCAGTATGGGGTGAGCTTCTGCCCTTGTAAAAGCTTCACCATGAAACAATATATTGCTTAACATTTGTATCATACTGTATAACACATGGTCTTTCTTGGGAGTTGTCATCATAGCAACTAGGTTCAGACTCTACAAAGCTGTATGAACTTTCCTCCTGTCACTTTTTTTCTTCTTTTTCTGAGCCAAATTTACAACAGCCCTCTCTACTTCCAATGGAGACTCTCCAGTTCTCTCTTCTACCATCTGAGTCTCAGTTTGCTCTTTTAAAGGAGGGCTCAAATTCTGGCACTTAGCCAACTCTTGTAACAACCTGTCTCTGCTTTTACACACAATTCAGTAGCCTGTTAATAAAAACCCAGCCTCTTCTACTTCATTGCCTCCAGATCTCTCCCAGGTTTTATTGGTATTCTTTGCAAACATGTTTCTAAATCTCTAGGTTCTACCTGCTGTAGTCTCTGTTCCCAGTTTCCACAGACCCCTGTACTTTTATACCACTTCCTTGCTAGGGAGGCATAAGGCAAATCCTCCCATCCTGGGATAGCCATTTCTTCTTCTAAATACTTTCTGCCTCCAAATAGAGGTCTGATATTTCACAATCCCATCCTCCTTGCCAAATGTAGTGCCAATGCAATATTTACAGTGCCCATGATCATGATAAAGACTGTGACTATAAATATCGAATGATGGTCAATCACAAAATGCATCAAACTCTCCCTATAGAGGATAGAACTGAAGCATCTATTTAGACACCAGAGAACTGAATCCCAAAAGCAGTAAGCCAATTCCATCATAGTACCAAAGACATTAAGAAACCATAATAACACTGAGAGCCACAGCATCCTTCAGCCTTTTTCCCACAAACCAATACAAGATCAATATTTACTCACAAGCCTATCTGACTCCTTGCCTGAGCCCCTCTCTCCCCCACTGTTTTGCTAGTTAGCTTCCTGTGGGCTCTGCTTCCCTTCAGCAAATTTTCTCCATCACAGGCTCCATGTGATTACATTCAGCCTATTGGGGGCAGAGTTTACTTTCAAAGCAGGGGAGGTCTTCAAACTCCCCCCAGGTCTATTAAGGGTCAAGGAAGATCTTCAAATTCCCATTCTCATTACATAAGGATAGGCATTTATGTAGTAGATACTTTATTCATTATTCATTTATCTATCTGGCTGTTTTCCTTTTATAGCAGAGAAGAAATGTGATCATATCAATGCTTTAGGTAGATGTTTTTGGTAGAAGAAATAGATTGGAGAGAGGGAGAACACCTAGTCTCAGCCATTGTTGAACTCATGGGCTAGAAAAGGGAATGAGATACAAATATAGATAACTATAAGTTGTCACCTTTAAAATAGGTCACATTATGCACTTAGTCCAACAGTGTTGCCTTCTTTGATGAAACTCCTCTTGGAAATGGTCTAAAAACATAGACATGTTCTTGTAAATATCCTAGCTGATAGCCAATCCTTGCCTTTTGGCAATGGTCTTAAGTTTCAGGAACTACCAAGAGACACTTGGAGACACATCTGTGAATAAAGTGGTTAATAAAGTGGGAGAGTATTATTTTGTGTCGAAAATAAGATGTGATTTATGAGTAATTCAATTGAACTGTTGTGGCTTGTAAACAGGTTTTAATAGAAAGTTCAAGAGAGTATTTCTCCAAACTGGTTTGAACTGTCTTGCCATTGTTAAAATGAGTTTATGGCCTCAGCAAGTGACAGTTTTGAAAGTAAAGCCCATTTTACATATAATAATACATAAGTATGTGGGAGAATTTCAAAATAAAGTGCTCTAACTAATTAAATAAATACACTGTAGCACATAGGAAAGACTAACATACAGAAGTCATGGACAAGAATCACATATGATAAAAAGTTCCAGACTATGAGTAGATGCAGTAATGGCATTGATAAGTACATAAATGTGTCAGAGGATGAAAATGTGATAAAAGCAGGGAAGGTCATTAAGTCATCATTTTAGTGGGCAGGGTTGTAAATGATAACTGAGATCAAGAATTTAAAGGGCTACTATGAGGAAGGAGGGGAATAGACTTATTTTGGCAAAGTATGGGATGGGCTAAATGGCCTCTGAAGTGCTTTGTAACTGACATTCTGCACTTGTAGTTTGTAATGCAGTTTGTAAAATGCTACTACTGAGTCACTGCATTTAAATTTGTTTTCAAGAGACTTTGCAGGACAGATGACTATTGATTGCAAGAGGAATAGGGATAAATGATAATCCCCAGAGGTGACTTTAGTCAATAGCTTTAACCTTCTCCCTGTTCTAAGTTATGCTAAATTTAAATTTTGCCTTCTTCCTTTATACAGCTTTGGATAAAATTTCAAGAAAGAAATTGTGCAGGGAATCCACAAAGTGCTTGACCAGAGTTTACTGTGGCTGACTTTGCCCAGGTTATTGTAAGGAAACTGAGGCAGAAGATGGTTAAGTGAGATACTGAAGGACATTCAGCACACTTATGCTGTAGTACTGTGATTTCACTGTTCCATGTATCTATCTTCCCAGCTAGATTATAATCTCCTTAAGGAAAGAGACCTTGCATTGTGGTGATGAAGCTGTGATAAGGAAAAAGATTGCTTTATATTTATATCTGGTGTGATAAAAAGAGCAACATATTTGGAGGCATAAGATTTAAGGGTAAGTCCTGGGTTTGAGTCACTTGCTAGTTGTGTGACCTTGATAAGTCATAACCTGTTTGAACCTCAGTTTCATCTGTAAAACATGAATACTAATAGTTTCACAAATTACCTTACTAGGGTAGTTGTGGGGGAAGACCTTTGAAAGCTGTAATTTTTGTTGTTGAGTCAGTTCATTTGTGTCTGACCCTTCATGACCCCATTTGGGGTTTTCTTGGCAAAGACAGTGGAGTGGTTTGCCATTTCCTTCTCCAGTGGCTCCATTTTGTCATGTAATTGGATTTAAGTGACTTGTTCAGGGTCATACTGCTAGGAAGTGCTTGAGGATGAATTTGAACTCAAGTCTTCATGACTCCAGGTCCAGTGTTCTATCCACGGAGCCATTAGCTGCCTCTTAAAAACTGTAAAGCAGCATATAATTATATTATCATAATATATATGTGTATATATATTCTGACATGTGTTAGTCTATAATGTACTCTTACATACATTATCTTATTTAATAATTAATGTAATTCTATAATACTTAATATATTCCACAGGACCTGGCTCAAACATAGGTATATAGTAGCCACTGAATAAGTGCTTCCTCCAGGAAAGGATGAATTTTGTCAATTCTTGAGCACATTGATATCAATCGACAACTTGTGTCATGTGGACAATTCAGAGCAGCCATGTGGCATAGAAGATAGAGTGCTGGGTCTGGAGTCTGAAAGAACTGAGTTCAAAGCCAACCTCTGACACTTATTAGCTATGAAGCCCTGGACAAATCACTTAACCTCTGTTTGCCTCAGTTTCTTCAATGGTAAAATAGGTATAATAATAGCACCTATTTCCCAGAGTTGTTGTGAGGGTCAAATGAAATACTATTTATAAAGCACTTTACGCAGTACCTAGCATGTAGTAGATGCTATGTTAATGCTAGCTATTATTATTAATTATTACTCTGGGGATGTATATCTAGTTCAGTTTTAATCCTCTGCCATCATGCTTTGCCTCTTCTCTCCATCAGTAGACCTATGCTCAGAAAATAAAATTTTAGTATTAGCTTAATTTTAGTAATTAGCTTAATTATTTTAGTATTAGCTTAATTATGCTATTTAGGTAAATCTGCACAAATAATAGAAAACATAACATTCATTATAAAATCAAATGGAAATCATTTTTGGTAGGATAATTGTTGCTGTTTCTACCAAGCAAGAAAGATAATTGAGTATTGACTTTATATTATTATTATTACTATTTTGAACCTCACAGTTTGGAAAGCTTCTTCTGCCTTGAAGATCAGCAGTTTTTCTATAACTTATAGTTTTAGAGTCATCTGGTATCTCTGAGAGGTTAAGGGGATTTGCCCATGATCACACAGATACTCTGTGTTACAGGGAGAAATTGAGACTATATCATCTTGACTTGACTCCAAAACTCCTACTCAATGTCTTGGGTCATAGTGTTTCTTATTGAATATTTTAACTATATTTCTCTGTTTGGTAGTGTTTAACTCTGACTAATTAAAAAGAGCATTTTCTCCCACCCCTATTTTATTTCCATTCTTCCAGCCTCCAAGAGAGGGAGCAATCACTCAACTTGGCTATTAAAGAAATTACTTCGAAGGTAAGTTCCCCTCAAATATCATTTTTAACCAATCACATATAAAATATGAAGAACCTGCTTTCTTAAGATATACCTGAAATTTGAAAAGATATGTATGTGTATATATGCATATATATTCTGTGTCTCTCTTTTTATCTACTTCTTACCTAGACCATAGATTGTCAGAGTTATATGTAGCAAATGAAAATTCTGAGAGACAGAGTCTAGGTAATTAATAATCAATTCATTAATTGGGCTAGCCAGTAATCAATAAATTGATGATCAGTGATTTTCTCTCAGTAACCAAAGATGCCAAGGGGGACTCTGAAACACCTTAAATCAGGTGTGCTTTATGAGTGGGAACTCCCCGACAAGTGAAACTCAAACCTGATTGGTGGACATTTAATGAGGAGGTGGGTTAAAAGTCTTTAGCTTCCCCTGCTAAGAACTTAGCTTGATAATATTTTTCAGCAGGCTGAAGGCATCTGGGCAGGGAAAGCCAATTCCATCTGGCCATCTCCATCTGGTTTTCACCTTCATGAACTGGGTCTCCCTAAACTCTAATGGAGGGGACAAGAAGGACAAGAAGATATGTCCTGATTAAGAGATCTTGTGGAGACTGACTTTTGTTTACAGAGTAAACAAAAAGCAAGGTTCCCTGCCAAGGAAGATGCCCTACAGTTGGGAGAAGAATACTTTACTTAGTTACATCCTTCAAAAACTGATTGACCTTTTCAGGAGTGGGGTCTTAAGAAAAATAGGAGAAAAATTGACTGCAAATTAATAATTGGTTATTAATATAATAGTATATTAATTTATCTCATTTAGATGAGTTTAGCTTAGATAATTTTTTTTCTTTTGGCTTTTTGGAGGGGGGAAGGTAGGTTAATTGGGATTAAGTGATTTGGTCACATAGCTAGTGTGTGTGTGTGTGTGTGTGTGTGTGTTTGTATGTGTGTGAAGTGTCTGAGGCCAGATTTGAACTCAGGTCTTCCTGACCCCAGGGCTGGTGCTCCATTCACTGTACCACCTAGTCGCCCCTCGTAAGATCATTCTGTAATTAACCTAAAGGAGTCAGGAACCAGGGAAACTCTCTGTGGTTGTATTTCTGGCTTGTGGTCACTGCAGAAATGTATTTATTGGCCTTTCCTTTAGAAAGGAATTTTATGAAGTGGGAAAAGGTACCTCCTGTTGCCAATTAAATTATTTTAAAAGACTTTTGGCACAGTAACAATTATTAAAAGTTAATTACTTTTCCTAGAAAGAAAGCAGGATTCATACATCCTTACAAATACAGAAAAATGGTAAACAGTACCTTTTCTAGTCCTTTTGTTAGGCTGAGAACTGGGCTGTCTGCCTTTTATAGTTACACTCTAGGACTGTAGTTTGATCTTGAAAGAATTCAGTATTTCCAGTAAGTAGTTTCTTAAATTGATGGTAAACCTTCTCATTTGTCCAAGATAGGCATAGTTTCTATCACATTGTAAGGTCCCTGAGGGCAGGGACTGTCTTTTGTTTCTTTTTTATCCTCTGCACTTAGCACAGTGTCTGACTATAGCAGGCACTTAATAGATGTTTATCGAATTGAATTTTTTGAGTAGATCTGAAACCCTGGAAAAAAACATTCTTAGTATGAGGCCCCTAAATAAACTGTAGATAAACTGAGAAGGGACACCAGATGATTGTGGATAATCATCAAGTGAAGTTATGACCAGGGAGGGTCCTGGGAACCAGTCACTTTTCTCAGGTCTTAGATATGGGTTGACAGTGGGCTGATAGAGGCAGGAAAAGAAAAGACTGGTTGTCAGAAGGTGAAATAACTTGTCCCTGGGGATGGAGGGATTCTACCCCTCAAACTGGAAGGATCCTCAGAGGCCATCTACATCTAGCTCACCAATATGAAATGAGATAATATTTGTAAAGAACTTAGCATAGTGTCTGACACATTATAGGCACTTAATAAATGCTTGTTCCTTCCTCCCTTCCCCTTTATCTTATAGGTGGGAAAACTAAGACTGGGGAATTCATGTGACTTATCCAAAGTCAAACAGCTAGTAAATGTCAGAGCTAGGATTTGAATTCAGGCACTCTGACTTTACAATTAGTGCTCTTTCCATTGTACTATGCTGCCTTACAGATGGGAGAATTTACCTGCATTTGGAGTTGGACATCTTAATACTCTTCATTTGGCTTAACACGCAAAAAAAAAAAAATGTCACCTTCCCCTAGCTTAACTAAAACTTCCCATGAGTTTACAGGAAAGTTATAACTACTTTTTCTCAGGTTCTTTCAGACTCTGAGAAATGTAAATGCAAGAAGGTGAATGAACAAATATTCCTCAGGGTCCACTTTTAGTTGAAAATGCCAGTAGGATGCTAGATGCAGGGTTTGGGGTCCTGGTTTTGTGCCTCCTTGGAATGAGCATTTAACATGACTCATTACTTTCATTTGAGGGTCATGGGACACTCAAAAGGCAGAAGACAACCCAGCCCTTCTTTTTCTAGGCCAGAGAAGGCCTGGCAACTCAGAGGACTAAGGTTCTGTATTGTCTTCCATTCTTTGGAATTTTAAGTAGGTTTATAGAAATGGCTACTTTGGTCCAGAGAAAGTCTGGTGACTCAGAGCCATAAATGTCCTTGTTCAGTTGGACCTTCTGTCTTCTATTTTTTGGGATTTTAGACAATTCAAGTCCAACTTGGACTACTTTTGGATGGCTACTTTGTATTAGAGGTGACTAATTTCTTTTCTAATGGAGAGTTTAAACATCCCTTCCTCTCAGTACATTTATCTACCTATTGTGTGACCTGCCCAAAGCTGAGGTAATTAAGAGATAAATGAGATAGGAGAATGAGTTGAAAATAGACTATCTGGAGATTGGTGAAGATTAGATTAATGCAGTAGCGACTGAAAGTATGTACAACTGCAATTTAATAAGGAGATTTATAAATCTCATTTTATATTAACAGTGACAGCTTGAAAGATAGATTTGTTCAACAAAGGAGTGGCTGACCCAATTATGATTAACAGAGGCTGTTAACTAAAATAAGAAAGAGTGTACATAAATTAGATGAGACATAAGAATTATGGCCAGTGTTTTAGAGTTAACAGAAATGTTCTTAACTGCCCTAGTAACGTTCTTAGTTGAGTGACTGTAAAATGTAATTCATCTGGGCTCTGCATGATCCCCAGGGGAGAGGGCTGGAGGTGCAAATGTATCTAGGACATCTGCATTGTAATTCCATGTAGTGAAACATTGAAAAACCTCAGGGCTCTAAAAGGTTATTGAAATCTATTGTTTTGGATGCATCAGTACCCTAACATTGCCAGAACTGGCTTTGACTTGGAGAAGATGCTACCACATGGTCTTTTGGCTCCCTAAAAATTAGCAGAGAAGATCATGAGTTTGTAGGGGGAAATGATGGGTGATATTAATCAAGATTGTAGAGGTTTGTCCTCTATCTAAAAATAATCTCACTTTCTGTCCATAAGAATCAAAACAATGGAAGATTTTTGTGTCTGGAGAGATATAGGCTCTTTCATGTAATAGGGCTCAATATTTGTTTGGGGCTTTTTGTTCCCAATTGGATTAATTTTAGCTCTTGAACACATCTCAGATTTCTAATGAGAGAACATAGCTGCTAATTTCAAGGCTTCTCATTAGACCAGTGTCTTTTGTACTGTGAGAAAACACCCCCATTGGCTCATCTATTGTTATTCAATCAGTATTGTGTGCACTTGAAGAAGTGTTTGTTTGCCTACTTGGCTCCTTGCAACCTGGATACATACCGATTGAATATGGGGCTTTTCTCCTTATGTTTTAAAAAAAAAGACTAAGTGAGAACTCAGAAAAAGATACCTGGGTTATAAGGTTTTTGTTATTTTATAAGAATCTAAGAAACAATAGAGGCAATGTGTAGAGTAGTACCAAAAATCCTAATGATGAGACCCACACATTTTGCCAAGACTTCCTGACCTATTTATAAAGTCCATATTTGGGGGGAATTGGGGTGGCATGAGATGGCACCAACTAAAGCCCATCACAATTCAATGTAGCCATTGGAGGTCTGCTGCCTGATGAGGGTTGCCTCTCAATGCCATTCTGGTTTTGTGATTTGATTATTGGGATGTGGGGTTCAGTCATGAGTTAGCCCAGTGTGTGTTTTTGAATATTTGCCATTGGACTCCCTTGGTAATAGAATGTTGAGTTCCATTTGTCAACTCAGAGACTCTCCAGAGTTTTCAGTGGTTTGTTCTTGACTTACTAGAATGAATTATGGATCCTGGCTGTCTGTCTCCATTTAGGTTTGTACAAGTCAGAAACTCTGCAGCTCTTTGAGGAGGAAAGTGGATGAAATCGAGACCCAGCTACCAGCCTTGCTTGAAGCCAAAATGCTTGCTGTTTCAGGTAAAGTGACTGGGACATTAAAAGTAAAGGGAACATTTAAGGGGACTCATTGAAAAACATATTTGATAAGACTTTGAGCCTGTACTTTAGGTTTTTTCAATAACTTGTTTTTATTTTCTGTTTTGAGTG
This sequence comes from Gymnobelideus leadbeateri, assembly GCA_011680675.1. Taxonomy (NCBI): domain Eukaryota; kingdom Metazoa; phylum Chordata; class Mammalia; order Diprotodontia; family Petauridae; genus Gymnobelideus; species Gymnobelideus leadbeateri. Next base: position 96,382 of record WOXC01000635.1, on the reverse strand, counting down.
GTATTTTCTTCTATGCTATTATTGACTTGATCTCAAAGCACTTTCAATGGAATCTTATTTTTACATAGGCTCACCCCATTAAAGAGATGTAGAAATAGCATATCTCTTTTATTAAGGTATAATTATTAATTGTATGTGAGTGTACATACACACAGTTGATATTAGCTTTATTTGTTTGACTCATTCATTCATTTTATCGCTCATTCCTTTACTTTTTTTTTTTAATTGTCTACAATTCCGGTTTCTTAAAGATGCAGGAACTATATTTCCTCTGTATTCTGCATTATCTCTGCAGCTCTTAGCCTGGTGTCATACACCTGGTGGTTTCTTAATTGATTTGATACTATCATTCCCGTTTTACAGGAATTTTTACAGATGGAGAAGTGAAGGCATCATAAATTAAAGAGATATGTCTATTAAGAGGGCTGTTCATGGGAGTAGCAGTAGCTCTTAGAAGTGTATACTTCCATTCTGAATATTCAAAGACTAAGACTACACACCCTCCTCATTTGATAATTACTAGCCAATATATTTCAAAATGTCCACAAACCAGGCCCTCTGAAAACAACATGCTACCTTCCATTTGCATAATGCTTCACAATATGCTTTCACAAGCATTATTTTGTTTGATCCTCATAAAAACTCTGTGAAGTAGGTAGCTGTCAACTGAGTTTTGTCCTTTATTAGGATCAATCACGGAAGTATATTGTGTCGTTTCAGTCGTTTCTGACTCTGTGACTCTGTGAGTCCATTTGGGGTTTTCTTGGCAGAGATACTAGTGATATGCCATTTCCTTCTCCAGCTTGTTTTACAGAACTGAAGCAAACAGGATTAAGTGATTTACCCAGGGTCACATAGCTAGTGTTAGAGGCCAGATTTGAACTCAGGAAGAGGGGTCCTCCTGACTTCAGACCCAGAGCTCCATACCACTGTTATAGGAATGGAAATTTAAGATATTCCCTGCCCCTAGGCCCTTTCATAGGCTTAAGTACACCTGGAGCCTTTGGGGGGGAGGGGAGGCTTGGTTTTTGGGAATGCTTTTTGATTGGGCAGTGGGTCAAGAGAGTTGTGACATTCTCTGAGCCAGGAGAAGGCTATATAAACCCTGAGGAGAGGCTTTGTTTTGGGCCTCACTTTGAGAAGTGTTGTGTGATTTGACCAGAGGAGATTCTGGGCAGCCATCGAGCCCCCTTGCTTTGAAAACCCAAATGTTGATGCTTCCCTCTCAGGTAACTGTGATTAGGTATGGATGTAATGGTCAAACAGTTGGAGGCCTATATGCTGATATATTTCTCTGTATTTGTTGTCTGCTTGTAACCTCTGTATTTTCTGAAGTTTGGGGTGCTGACCTTTTCTCTCTGAACTAGGTAAATGACATATGTTTGATTAAAGCAAGATTGTTAACCCATTTTGAGTTGCTTTCCTTTAGAAAAGCTGATCTACGGGCCTCAGACACTTAACACACACAAACAACAACAAAAAAAAATCTAGCCATGTGACTGGACAAGTTACTTAACCCCAATTGCCCTCCAAAAACTGAAAAAAAAAAAAAAAAGCTCATCTAGGAACCTGTGTAAGCAGCCACCCTCGGTATGTCAGGGTGCTTGCTGCCACAACCACCCACCTACCCTATTATATTTTAACAGATGAAGGAATAGAGTCATGGATGAATTAAATCACTTGCCTGAGGTTAACCAGCTAATTAGTGGCATATGCATGATTAGAATCCAGCTGCCTGCTAACTCTAATGGTTCAATATTCCTAACTGGAAATCTATGAACTTGTTAAAAATTTTTAATAATAGATTTTCTTTGTAATATTATATATTTTATGCATTTAAAATATTATTCTGAGAAGGGATCCATGACACACAAAAAAGATTAATATCTCTTGCACTAAGATCATGGAAGCCACTACAACAGAAATCCTTGGTACAGTGGGTAGAGTGTTGAACTTAGAGCCAGGAAAACCCGAGTTCAAGTTCTGTTTTAGATGTTTACTTGCTTTGTGATTCTAGACAAGCCACTTAATCTTTCTGTTTTTCTTGGGAGGAGTTCTGAGGTCCCTTTTAGTCCTAAATCTATGATCTTCTGATCTTTACTAATGTCCAGCTTCGTGAAAGATTATATGGCATCATGGGAAAATAGTTTAGTTCTATAATGAAGGCATTGAATATTTGCTGAGTTTTATAGGTTAGATGAACCCACAAGCCCATCAACTTCAGAAGAACCATAAAAATTTAACAAAAAGGTATAATAATTACATATATGGGTTTTAAATGACATTTGAAAATGGAATACAGTAATTGGCAGCTTCTGCTCTTCAGATCATTAAACAACTAATGTTGGCAGCTAAAGAGCAATTTGGTCCTTGGCGCATTCATGCGTGTTATTTACAACCAGAGAAACAGTGAAATGTGAATGTGGGGCCGGCTTGTAACAGCTTTCCATGTCATTTACTTGAAATTACTGCCCCATTTACAAGGAGGGGGAACAAGATTGAACACAATTTTGATTCTGAGTTAGACTACTTGTCTTTGTCAATCAGTCAGTTTGCTCCGGGAATACAGCCTCAGTGGATGCCTCTCTATTAACAGAGGGAGGCAGCAGGGGTGTGCCTTGTTCATGTGTCAGTAGTATCTTTTTCACGTGTCCAGGAAGTGGACATGTGCTATGTACAGTACTACAGTACAGAAAGAGCACATGGGTTGAGGATGCATTGTTTTTTTTTTTAATCCTATCAATCAGCTGGGAAATCTGGTAACTCAGATCTATATCAGAGTTTAAGTAGGTGGCACAATGGATAGAGTGCAGGGCCTGAGGTAATAAAGCCTCTTCTTCATGAGTTCAAATCTGGCCTCAGACACTGACTCTGAGGGTGACTCTGTATGGCTCTGGGCAAGTCACTTAACCCTGTTTGCCTCATGTGTCCTCAACTGTAAATTGAGCTATGAGAAGGAAATGCTAAATTATTCCAGCATCTTTGCCAAGAAAGCCCCAAATGGCATCATGAAGAGTTGGACAGGACTGAAACAACTGAATAGTGATAACCATTAAAGGATGATAATGATATAAAAACAACAACAATAACAACAAACAACAATAATAATTACAACATTAACATTCATTTAGTGCTTTAAGGTATGCTTTATAGATTTCATCACCTTTTGTCCTCACAACAATCCTGAGAAGTAAAAGCTATTATTACCCCCATTTTAGAAAGGAAGAAACTGAGGCAGACTTTCCTAGGCTCACACAACTGGTTTAGTTACACTTTGGATCCCTCTAGTAAATTGCTTACTTTCAGTCCTAGGTTAGATGTAGCAGTCCCTTTTGGAACATGCCTGCTTGCCATTGTTTGGTGGAGGTGATTGTTATCCTTTGGGATGACATCATTAATGTTATATTCTTGTTCTTTACTTTAAAGGCACTTTCACATGACAGGATGTGACAGTGGGATTAAAGAGTTATTCTCCCCTCTTGTTGCATTTATTCTCCCTTTCTTAGTGTGTCCTGTCATCAGAGCTGTTCTTCTCTACCTCCACCTTTTCTCACTAGATTTTTCAGAAAGAGTGCTAGTATGAGTTGATGGAGTGTCCCCAGTGCAAGTATAGGGAGGCTTCTGTCATTGGAACCATGTCTGGGCTAGATACCTAACTGAGTATCTCCAAGTGGATCATAGTTTACACTTTCCAATAGAAATAGTGCTATATAGATAGGTTCTAAGTACGATCAACACCATATTCATCTACATCATGGGTTGAATTGGCTTTTGTAGGTTGGAAAATAATGATCCCTTCTAACAGTTTCTCTGGCAAAATGTGTTCTGTGTTTAAGACTTGCAGACCCCACTAGAAAAACTTGCTTTTGAATAAACCCATTGGTAAGTTAGGACCACTCTCTGCTAACAAAGCCAAAGCCCCATCATCTGACTATATTTGCATCTGTCTTAGGGAAGAATGTGGGACCACATTCAGGGTTTCTTCCTTTGGAGTATTTTTGCCTGAGGAGGGAAAAGAAAAGTAGAGATTCAGTATTCAAGGAGCTATTGTTCTTTGACTTGGATGTGGAGTATCTAAGAAAGGAGAATTCTCTCTGGTTTCCATGGGCTGTGCAGCTGCCATTCTTTCTTCGGTTATATCAAGGACTAACTGTTCTCCAGATGAAAATAGTGGAAGAAATCATTGAGAGGACAAAACGTTCTATTTTTATTCTCATTCTTGCTTTCTTGGCATGGATGAATCCAATGTTGTGCTTTATATTTCTAATGGGTTGGTTTTAGATGGTCTTTTTATAATGGAGCTGTGTACAAAACTCTAGTGCTTCTCCAGGAAAGGAAGGAAAAAAAGCTTGGGTTTTAATGTTGACTCTGCCACTAACTGGCTCTAACCTTGGGTGCATCAGTTCATTCGTCTGGGCCTTAGTTTCCTCATCAATAAGTGAGAGGGGCTGGGCTAAACCATTTACGAAGTCTCTTCTAACTCTATGATTCTCTCACATACTGTTGACTAATAGAAATAGCATTTTCTAGCAATGCTAGATCAGACAAGGACAGTTTATGTAGAGCTTCTGTTAACTATGTGAGACACAGAGTCCTTCACCAAGAGGTGAGTGTTGACCTTGAAAAGTCACCAATACTCCTTACCTAGGCACATCTGAAAAATTATGAAAACTATGCAATGGAGTGATGTGTTTGCGCTACCAACCCAAAGATATGAAAGCACTTCATTATGATTATAGAAAACCAGGCCAGGAGAAGATTCTGGAGCTGGTGTGGCCCGTTCCACAGCCCCAAGATGGCAATAAATGTCTCTAAGAAGTGTGAAATTTGTTCTCACTGTCTTCAAAGGAAAGCAAGGTAGTCTGGTACAGTGGAGAAGTAATGGATTTGGAATCTGAATGCTTGGGTTGAACCTTGGCTCTGTTTGTTACTAGTGGTATGACGTTGAGACTTCATCTCATTAGATTGTGAGTTACTTGAGGGCTAGGACTATCTTTTGCCTTTCTTTGTATTCCTAGGGTTTAGCACATGGTAGACACTTACTACATGGTTATTCAATAACTGCTTTATTTTTCTGAGCCTCACTTAAGACAATACATTGAACATTTATCCATGCTAGTGTAACCTTTAGCCAGAACACCTAAACAGAGAGAAACAAAGGGATTTTGTAATCTTTATGGAATTAGTCTGGAGTTGAAACCACAGGTTTGCTTCCACTTTGGTCTGGGTGTTTAAGAAGACCAAGCCCATGGGGGCTGAGTCTATGTTGGGGGAGAAAGGGGAAGATAGAGAAATACTGAGTCTGAATATGATCTACTCCCTACCGTTTCTCCATGGTGCTTGTGATCCTTTGGTTCCTAATGTGTGCTGTAACTGTAGACTAATATTAGACCTTAAATCAGAGCTTTCTTTGAAGTACCAAAAATCTGGTGATGCTTTGAGCATTGCTGAGGCAGAGTTCTCCTCACATAGGCCATACAGAGCTCTCTTGAGAGCAGCAATTCCAGCCAGTTCAATGTAATTTTTGATCAAACTGTAAGGTGCTGATTGCTCATTCATTCTTATAAAACTCGCCCTTTTACATTAACTATGGTTTTCATCCAAATTGTAAGATTGTGCCCTTTTTTCTCCAGGAAGTCTTTCCATCATATCAGTGTTCATTTACACTTAATTACTAACTGCATCCCACTTCTTAAGGTCGAGCAAGGTCCAGGCTTGTCATAGAAAAGAAAATAAGATGACAGAAAGCAGAACTACTTTATTCCTATTTTAATTCTGTTTTCTCTGCCTAGAAGAATGATAGGATAAGAATGGGAGAGGGACTAAACATATGATTTCATTAGTAAAGGAGACTCTTAGATGAAGAAAATCCCCTTAACAATGTAAGTTGGTTCTTTCTTTTTAATGTATAGTCTTAGAGGGGCGGCTAGGTGGCGCAGTGAGTAGAGCATTGGCCCTGGAGTCAGAAGGACCTGAGTTCACAACCGGCCTCACTTAATGCACACACAAACAAAAACCTAGCCATGTGACCTTGGGCAAGTTACTTAACACCAATTGCCCTCCAAAAAGCAAAAAAAACAAAACAAAACCAAAAAACAATTTATAGTCTTAGAGAATTGCCTAGAACACTAAGAGGTCAAGTAACTTATCCAAGGTCATTTACCTAGTATGAGTCAGAGGCATGATTTGAACACAGGACTTCCTGGCTTTTAGCATAGCTCTATAGCCACTATTCTAAGCTGCCTTTCTAGACTGAGAATGATAGATGAAAAATGGTCAAGAGAGGATTGAAATCCAAGATAAATATGAGGATGCTTAAATAAGGATGGTAAGAGAATACTGAATTGTCTTCAATGAGTTCAGGTCCCCTGGCGTGAATAAACTACAATTTAATGGAATGAAAGAATTTAAGAATATAGTTACTGAACTGTTACCAGTAATTTATAAGGAACCGTCATCAATAGGAGAGGTGTTGCAGTGCTGGACAAAATGGGTATTTTTTTTTTTTAAAGGAAAAGAAGGGATAACTTGGGAATACATTTTAAAATTTTTTTCAAAAAGGGAAATAAGATATATCTTTCTTTAAAATTTTTGTTTTCAGTTTCAAATTGGTTTCCTCCCTCTACCCCTCCCTCATTCATTAAAAAGGTAAGAAATATGATATAAGGTATATATTTCAAAAAGCTTTCAAATTTCTTTTTTTATTATGAATGTAACAAACATGAACAAATATGAAAATTTCCCTATATGAAGAATGAGCTTCCATTTTGTGCAGCATAGTTTTTTTTTTAATGTATTTCAAACTTAACTTGGCAATTCAAACTATACCTTGTTTGTGTCCCCTTTTGAACTTCCTCCTGCTTTGCTATTTATTTTTAAAAAATGAATCATTGACATTTCTCTTTCTTTCTTTTTAAGTATCACTATATTACTAACCTTTCACACCCTCCTTTATAGCAAGTATAGTCACTTAAAACAAATCCACACATTGGCTATATCTAAAATATAGTTCTTATTCTGTACCTCTAGTCTATCAACTCTCTGCCAAGAGGTGGGGAGGATGAATTTATTTTCAGTCTTCTGTAGTAGGGATCGGTTGTTGTATTGCTCATAGTTCCTAACTCTTTCACAGTTTTAAAATTATAGTTTTGGTTCTGCTCACTTTATTTTATATTAGTTAATATAAGTGCCTCTTGTCTCATTATTTCTTATGGTAAAATAAGATTCCATTATGGAGGGAGAGGGAGAGTACCTGGGGATGCTCTGCCCAGGGGAAGGTACATTTCAATGGTTAAAAACTGCCTTTTTTGCCTTTGGGTTTACTTATAATTCTTTCTCAAAGACCAAGCCTTAAACTAAATTCACTCTGGACTCATAGATTGGACAGTAGGCCCTTGTTTTCATACTTTGAATCTCTTCCCTTGTAAACTTCTTTTTTATATCCTTTGAATGTTTATCTTTTGGGGAATGACTCTGGTTCTTACATATTTGTATTGTTTGTGTGTGTGTGTGTGTGTGTGTGTGTGTCTTGGCCATCAGACTTTTAGTAGAGAAATTTCCTTGAAAGGATTTTCCCCCAGTCAGTTTCTCTTATAATTCTAACTGCATTCATTTGTCTGTAGGGGAAGCCCCTCCCCCAAACCTTTTACATTTTATGCAATCAAAATTTTCTATCGTATTTTCTGTAGTCCTCTTTATGCCTTTTTTTTTTTTATCAAGGACTCTTTCCTTATCAACTCCAGTCATTTTCAGTCATATTTGACTCTTCTTGCCCCTATTGGGGGTTTTCTTGGCATAGACACTGGAGTGGTTTGCAATTTCCTTCTCCAGCTCATTTTACATATGAGAAAACTGAGGCAAATGGTTAAGTGACTTACTTAGGGTCACACAGCTATAAGGTAATTTGTATCTATTTCTCTAATTTGTTTATGATAGGACCCTTTGTGTCTAGTCCATTTGGAGACTTTGGAACTTACTGTGATATGGTGTGAAATGTTAATCTAAATTTGACCTCTGTCAGACTGCTTTCTATTTTCCCCAGCAGTTTGTGCAATAGTGAGTCCTTGTACCAGTAGCTGAAATCCTTGGGTTTATTAAATATCATACTACTGTGTTCACTTGCTTCTGGATTTTTTCTACTAAATGTGTTCCATTAATTAGCTTTTTTATTTCAAATTATAGTCTGGTGCATTTGATCTTGAATTCTTATAAAATTCTGGAATGCACTAAAGGGATCATTTATGAAAGTTTGGAAAAGGAAGTTTTGATTACTATAAAGTCACATGGGTTCATTAAGAGTAATCATACTAGATTAATCTTATTTCTCATTTGTATGTATTTAACTGGTAAGTTAGTAGAATGCTATAGGCATTGTATAAGATAATATAGCATGTGATCATAGATTCAGAGTTGTACAGGACCTTAGAGATCTTCTAGTCTAACCAGCTAATGATAAGACAGACTGGAGAACTGAAATGACCAAGATCACGCAGCCAATAAAGAGATGGGATTCAAAATCTAGGATTTTTGATGCCAAATCCATTACTCTTGGCACCATATCTCACTTCCTCTCATTCTTGGACATTAACGTATTATATATCTTCTTGACAAGACAGAGAAATTTGAGGTGGATAATGGCACAGTTAGGTGGGTTTTGAACTGGTGGATTTATTATCAACAGATTAATGGATCATTTTCAAGCTGGAGAGACATCTCTAATGATGTACCTTGGGGAGTTATCTTTGGCCACATTCTGCTTAATATTCTTATTAATGATTGAAGTGAAGGCATAATGGCTTATTTATCAAGTTTGTAGTTGATACTACACAAATTTTGGAAGGCTATGACTAACAGATTGAATGATAAAATTGGGATCCAAAAAGATCTGGATGGACTGAAGTTGTTGGCTAACACTACCAAGATGAAATTTTATAGGGATAAATGTAAGCTATCTCACTTAGATTGGAAAGTACAGGATAGAGGTGACATGGATAGGGAGCAGTTCAAGTGGGAAAAAAAAAGTTAAAGGGGTTATTGAACTGCAAACTAAATATAAATGGATAATGAGGTATAGTAACCAAAAAGAGCTAATATGAGTTCAATGTTGTATTAATAGATGTAAAGGATCCAGAATGATAGAAGTGAATTTCCAACTATTCTTGGCTCTGGTATGACTATGTTTAAAAAGTATTGTATCCTATTCTGGGTAACATGTTTTAGAATGTCCATAAACAAACTGGACAGATTCCAGGATAGTACAACTGGATGTTGAAGGGCACCATATAAGTAACCATTGGGCAACTGATGAGAGTTAACTGGACCTCTAGCTCCTGTCTTAGGGCTATGCTGTTCTAATTTATTAGTACTCACCATATACATATAGCTTGGTCCCAGCCAGCCAACTATGCTTCACAATTGTCTTCTGGTTATTATCTCTGGGGGAGTATGCTACCCCGCCCCCCACTTCCCATTTCTTACTCTTAGAAAAATAATCAAACCAGTACCACCATTACTTTTGAAAAAGACATGTCTACTGATTGCCCTATAGTTTTACTTCCCATCCCCATGCATTATTAGATTCAAACTCTCTTTCCTAGTCATCACTCCACAAATGTGCATCTTTCTCTTTGAGAACAGATACTATTTCTCTCTTGTACTTGTATTCCTAGTACTTAGTACAAGTAATTGCTTAATAAATACTTGCTTACTCATGGAGGGGGAGATTGTAATGTTCTTCAGTGCCTAAAGGATAGTTGAAGAGCGGTTTTATTTTATTTTTTTTTTTATGTTTGACTTTGGAAGAACAAGCAATAATGAACAAAAGGAAAAGAATTCAGGGAAGCACAGGAAGAATCTATATGAACTAATACAGAAGGTAGTAAACAGAACCAGAAAAATAACATGTACAATGACTGTAACAATGTAAATAGAAAGAACGAAAAAGAAGTTTATAGTGACCTATCTTTGACCCACAAAAAGATGAGAAAATAAACCCCTTTTCCTTCTTTACAGTGTAGGGGGATTATAGGTGTGGGACATCGCATATACTGTCACTCAGTTTATGTGGTAGTTAATTTTGCTGAACTGATTTTTTTTCCTTTCTTAAAATGTTTCTTACAAGGTCTGGCTTGATATATAGGTGTGGTGAGGCATGTATTCAGAAATAAAGGTGAGATAAAAATAAAAGATATTAAACTTCTAAAAATCTTCCCTCCCCTGAAACATTTTCCATCTATTTGTGGAAAGAGAAGTATACTAATACATTGTTGGTGTAGCTGTGGATTAGAAAAGCTGTTCTGGGAAGAAATTTGGAAATGTGCAAATAAAGTGACTAAGAAAAATGTCCATATCCAGAGATTCCACTGCTAGGCATATGACCTTCAGAAAGGTCAATGACAGAAATAAAAGCTCCATATATGCAAAAATGTTCATAACAATACCTTTGTGGCAGCAAGGACTAGAAACAGAGTAGATGTTCATTAATTAAGATTAATTCTTTACTGTATATAAGAAATGACAAATATACTTATTACAGAGAAACATGAAAAGTCTTATATGAAGTGATGTAAAGTCAAGTAAGCAATACCAAGAAAACTATACATAAAGACTATAATAATTTAAATGGAAAGAACAAAAAGAAAATAATTGAAACATAAAGTTGTAAAATTATAACAATCAAACTTGGCCCCAAAGAAGGGATATGACAATTCTTACTTCTTTGCAGAGATTAGATTTTATAGTGTAGAACATTGCATATAACATTAGACTTTTTAACACGTTGATTGCTTTTACTAAATTTTTTTCTTCTATCTCTTTAAAAACATTTTTAAAGGGGTGACTTTCTTTGAAGGTTTTGAAGTAGGTGATATATATAAAAAAGATATCAATAAAATTTATCAAACAATACACTACCTCCAACAAAAAAACCCCACACCCAAGATTAATGGGTAAAAGTCATAGGGAGCAGATTTTGGCTTAACAAAAGTAAACACTAGTAATTGAATTTCTCTAAAACTATGCAATATTTTGAGGAGTTGTGAGTTCCCTTTCATCGAAGGTCTTTGAGTGGAGGCTGTATGACCACTTTGGAGAGAGAAGGAAGTTGAATGACCTCTGAGGGCCCCTTTTAAGCCGAAGATTGTGTGATTGTTTGAGGTTTGTTGGTAGTGTGGGAAAGGATTTATATTATATGACATTATTGAGATTTGACATAATACAAGAACAGTTCTGCTAAGAAAATATTCAAGAAGGAGAATGATAATGCATTCAAATAATGATTTTTCTTTGCAGTCTAATTTTCATTCTCCACTTAACTATTTATAAATAATTTTATTCTTTCTTGCCATTCTTTAGCCAATAGGCCTTGAACCTCTAAATAATCTGAAGCCCTAATTCTTCTCCCTCTTCTCTACTCTGCATAGAATAGATTTATTCTTAAATGGAAATATGTCTGATCATTATTGTTGATTGCATAGTCTGTTATCACAGACGGCTAATGTAAGAAATGCAGACGTTGATGCCTTGGAAATAAGTCTTACTCAACATGAGTGCCAACTAACTCTTCCAACAACTCTCTTTTGGTGCTGGGTGCTTCATGTTTTTTTGAACGTTGATTCCATCTGGGTAATCTGAAGCAGTCAGTCTGGAAGACTGTTTACCCCACTATATGATGACAGACCCCCCCTTTTTTGGACGTTTTTCTATCATTGTGCTTGCATATCTAAAGATAAGTAAACACAGTGTTATTTTGTTGGCTAGAGATGAAGGTTGATCTTTGATAACCTATAAAACTAAGGAGAGACTTTTAAAGGAAAATTATAAATGGGGGAAAATGCTATTCCAGATGTTAGGAGCAGACTTAAGCTCAATCACAAGCTTGTTGGACTCCTTCTAAAATGTTGGATGGGGTATATCTACTTTTAAATACCAATTTTCCTTGCAGACATGGAGGGAATTCTATTATTGAGCCCTAACTGTAATTTCCTGCACATTCTGTTCAGAATTACTTGAAAACTGTTCTTGACACGTATTTTCTAGAATCATATAACTCATACAGAGGGGTCTTAAGACTTTTATTAAATTCTCCAGGTGGAGGGCCTACCAGTCCCTATTTTATCTCACTTCCTTGACTTTTCCATTCTCTAATACTTTTGCCAAAGTGACCTGTACTTCTATTCCCAATGAAATGTAATGTAATACAGAGGGGGACATCTGTATTGAGTGCCTTAGAATGTTTAGGTCTCAATGGACTATATAAAAATTGGAATCCTCCAGTAAGGGATCATTTTACCATGAGTCCTCTCAGGACAGGAAGAATTTTCTTTCCCAGTGACTGACCAAATTAATTCATTGTAGCTGGGTGATGTAGTGGAGACAGGACAGGAATTGGAGTCAGGAAAACTAAGGTCAAATCTTGCCCTGGACACTTACTAGCTGTGTGACTCCAGGTAAGTCCCTTAACATCTCTTGGCCCTAAGTTTCTTATCTGTTAAATAGGAATAATAATAATAATAACACTTACCTCTCAGGGTTATTGTGAGGATCAGATGAGTTAAACTATGTATAGTTCTTTGCAAACTTTAAAGAATTATATAGGTGCTAGCTGCTGCTGTTGCTGCTGCTGCTGCTACTACTACTACTACTACTACTACCACCATTATTACTAGCTGTATAACCCAGGGCAAGTCAATTAATCTCTCTCAATGTCAATTTCTTCATCTGTAAAATAGGGATAATAGGGGCGGCTAGGTGGTGCAGTGAATAGAGCACTGGACTTGGAGTCAGGAGGCCCTGAGTTCAAATTTGGCCTCAAACACAACACTTACTATCCGTGTGACCTTGGGCAAGTCACTTAACCTCAATTGCCCCCTATAAATAAATAGATAGATAGATAAATAAATAAATAAAAATAGGGATAATAACAGCACCTGTCTCTCAGGGTTATTGTAAGGAGAAGATGAGATAATGTTTGTAAAGTGTTTTATAAACCTTAAAGTGCTATATAAATACTAATTGTTATTATTATTAATAATAAAATCAGAAGGAGTTGCAATTTAAGACTAATTCTTTACTTGACACTTACTAACTGTGTCAACCCCAATTGCCTTGCCTTCCCCACCTCCAAAAAAAAAAAAGAGAATAATTGTCAGAGACAAGGAAGAAAATTTTAGAAAATGAAACGTTCCAAAATCAAAATACCTAACAAAGATGTCAAAAGTGTGAATCTCTTATGCTAGGAGACATTCCCTACAGTGTTGGATACAAATTAAGAGCAACATTGGCTCTTTCTGTAGTCACTTATTTTTTCAGTCACATGAGTAGGTCAGAATTTTCACTAGGTTCTGGCCTACTCTTTACGACCCCTTTTGGGGATGTTGGAGTAGTTGGCTATTTCCTTTTCCAGCTCATTTTACAGATGAGGAACAGAGACAAATGAGGTTAAGTGAATTGCCCGGGGTCACACAGCTAGTGAGTGTCTGAGGTCAAATTGAACTCTGGTCTTCCTGACTCCAGGCCCATTCTCTACCCACCATACTGCCTAGTTGCGCTGGTGAGGAATAGAAAATGTTTATTTTGGTTTGATTTTTTTTTTTAAGTGACCTTATTTGGGAACTGTGGGAAAAAAACCATCCTGAGGACTGGTAAATGTTTTATACTACTATAGAAGCCTGACTGATCACAAAATCCTTTGAATGGAAAGTGCTCAATAATTTGACAGGTTAAGGATGAAGATTGAGAAAGAAAAAAACAACATCAAGAATCTATTTTAATAAGGGAGGTAATTAGTAACCTCAGAGAGAGCAATTTTGGTTGAGTGGTAAGGCCAGAAACCAAATAGGAAGAGGATAAGTAAGTGAGAGAAGAATCAGAGAAAACAAGAGTAGGTGGGGTCCCCCCTGGAATTTCATTGATCTAATTTATATATAGAAGCACTTTGTAATCATCAAAGTAGCATCAGTTGTTTTGCTGAATTGATTTGTCCAAGGGCATGAAATGAGTGAGTTAGTAAAAGAGGATGGTTGAGAATTCAACTCTTTTCCCAGGTTAGTCAGTTAGGTTCAGGTTCCAGGTTAGTTAGGGCCAGACATCTAGTAATTGTCTGAGGTAGGATTTGAACTCAGGTCTTCCTGATTCCAGGCCCAGTGTTCTTTCCCCTAGGCCACAATTTTAATGAGAATAATGGATTTTTTTTCCCCTCACAGATACTACCCACAAAAAGGATTACTTTAAACTATTTTTTTGGGGAAAAATTACTTACCCTCTCTAGGACTCAGTTTCCTTATCCATAAAAGGGGGATATTAGTATCTACCTTGTTAGATTGTAGTGGGGATAAAATGAAATAACGTGTAAACCATTTTGCAAAGCTTAAAGTACTATAAAACTGTTAGCTATTATTCTGTGCCCTGTATTTTAAGGACTTTGATAAACTGGAGAGTAATTTGGAGAAGGGTACCTAGGCTGGTGAAGGGCCTTGACAACATTAATTATTAATGATGAAGATTAATGGAAAGAACTGGGAGCGTGGAGAAGGAAAGATTTCTCAGGGAAGCTGATAATTGCTAGGATTGGAAGGGATGTTGCCTGGAAGGGGGGATTAGATTTTTCTGGTTGACTTCAGGGAGTAGAACTTGGAGCAATTTAGAAGTTACAGAGACAGAATTAAGCTGGAAATATAACTTCTTTCCTCTCCTGCATTTATATCATGCAGTCTTTTGTCTCTTTGTTAAAATGGGTTGGGGGAGGAAGGAAGGAAACAAGTTGTTTTTTTTTTTTGGAGGGGGGAAGGTAGGGCAGTGGGGGTTAAGTGACTTGCCCAAGGTCACACAGCTAGTTTTGTGTGTGTGTGTGTGTGTGTGTGTGTATGTGTGTGTGTGTGTGTGTGTGTGTGTGTGTGTGAAGGGTCTGAGGCCAGATTTGAACTCAGGTCCTCCTGCCTCCAGGGCAGGTGCTCTATTCACTGAGCCACCTAGTTGTCCCTAAACAAGCATTTATTAGGCACCTATTATGTACCAGGTACTGTGTTAAAGCACTTTACAAACATTATCTCTTTGATAATGGGATGAACACATCTTTATTCATAAATCAACAGCACAAATACTTAGATAGAAAGAGTACAAAAGAATTAATCATATCAATTAAGTTGGAGTGTCCCTTTTGATACAAGCTGGAACTATTTCAAAAGGAAAGAGGCAAACCTCTAGCCTTTTTGTAGTTTTGGTTGACTTGTCTTCTAGGTTCTGTTTTTATGTTTGGTTTATTTACACCCACAATTTGGACAGCCTTATTTTCCATACTCTTTTGTGACTTCATTTTGGTGTATATGGTTGCAGAAAATCAGGAGACCAGCATTTAAATTCTGCCTCTGGCATTACTTGGGTGTGGTCTTGGCCTCCTTGAACATTACTCTCCTTACATGGAAAGTTGGAGATATTAAGAGTTGCCCTCCTTACCTCACAGGGTTGTTTTGAGGATTTATTTAAATGTACTTGGTAATCAATATTCACCTCAGCCATTATAACTAGGATGATGCTGATAATGTCTGTACCTGTGATGGTATCTAGGTAAGGAATTCTTCATGTGGAAGCTCCCTCTACAGATGTTCATATGAGCAATATAATGTTGGAGAATTGTCTTTGGTCCTGAGAGGTTAAATAGGGTCATTGTTATATAGCTGGTGTGTGTCACAGTTAGTACTTGAGCCCACATCATCCTGACTCCAAGGCAGGTTGGCTGGTTTTTCATTATGCCGTATTGTCTCACACTTAGTGATGCATATTCAGACTTTGATGGGTCCTTAATCATGTGGATTTCTGTCTTCTGTTCCTGACCGAAATCCACCCATGCCTTTTTATCCTTTGTGGTCTTGTTCTTTGACTTTCCATAAATGTCCTGTACAGGATCTGCCCAATATAATGGAGATGAAGGTTTAAGCTGGTGTTATATACATATTGAGTGGATCATAGAGCAGTGCTTGGACCATTAGCCTTGTTGTTTAACCATCACACCCCTTTTTCTTGTCATAAATGGCCTTGATGATGTATTTTTTTTTGGCCATTTCTTCTTTGCAAGTTATTATTGGCAATGTGTTACAGCTCACTTAAACTCTTCCCACCCATTCAATCAGTTGATAAGCATTTAATTAGGCCCTTAAATGTGCTAGGCTTATGTTAGGCACTGAGAATACAAAGAAATGAAATAATCTTCTACCCTCAAGGAGCTTACTATTATTATTTTTAACTTATTTGTTATTATATTACTGTGTTAATAATTTGCATAACTATTAACTTTGATGTTTATGTAAATGTAGGAAATTAACAGTTTTGATATATCTATCTGTATCTGGTGGGGAGAGAAAAAGAGAGGCAGATGGACAAAGAGAGAGACAGACAGACAGAGATGAAGGAGCAACTGCTTATGGGAAAAAAGGTTTCTCCAGTTCTAAAAATGGGATAAAATATTTAAATAAATAGGTATATACAAAATAAATAGAAATCTTGTAACTACTTCAATGCCCTCTTTTCAGAGAGTATAGAAATTATTGCACTACTTTAAAGAGCCTTTAGAATCTTGGAAAGTTACAATTTAATTAGTATTTATGACAAGTAGGTGAGAAACTGGCAATTTAAAGTCATTCTAAAGAAGTTATTTGAGATAATGACTGAAGAGAGACCAAGTAAGACAATGAAAAAATAAGATGAAAATTTCTTTCCTTGATAGAACAGTTGAACTGTTCCTTATAAAGAAAACCTAAAAAAGAAAATTCCTTGAGGAGTCAGAAGTAGAGAGGGAGAGAGGGAGAGAGGAAGAGAAAAAGGGAGAGAGCCTGAGATGTTTGAGAGAAAGAATTTGTTCCTTAAGAGAGATTATTTTAACATATATTGTCAAGAAACAAGAAAAGAATTCCTGAGAGACTTTGGCTGTTAATCTGGGGAAACTGAATGGTAGGATTTCATTTTAGAACTGAGAAATTAAGAATAGTAGTGAGGGTTAGGGTTAAGTACATCTTTGACCCTTCTGATAGCTTAAATATTATAATCATTTATCACTTTGTGTTATTATTTGTTAACTTAATAATTATACAACCATTAATTTTGATGTTTATGTAAGTTTAGATGAACAGTTTTGAGATTATCTATAGGGAGGGAGAGAAAGGGGAAAAGAGAAAGAGACAGAAGAGTCAGAGACACAGAAACAGACAAAGAGACATAATAATAGATATGGTCAGCCCCAAACCATGCTATATGAAGCATATATTTTAACTGTAACTACATTCTAACTTCCACCTCAATATGAAACTGAAAGTTCTGTGATTCTGGACTTTGATTAGCATTCATTTTGCCTTATTTTGCCCAGTCTCAGGCCACAACTACATTTCCCAGCCACCTCCATGACATGCTACCTAACTTCTCCCTCTAACCCCCAGCTAACTGTTGAGGTTTAAGGTTTAGGGGGTGCTTGAGACCCCAAATTATCAACACACCAGGTCCTGCCAAATGAATTCGACTCAAGTCTTCTCTCAAAGTAATGCAATGTTTATTAGAGATTTGCCTTAATGGGTAGACGTTGGCCAGAATGATCTGACACAGAATGAGTCTGTGCTAGATAATTCTTGCCCCTTCATGGAGGCAAGATTGATCTTATATGCAGAAAAATTGGTAGAGGGACCTAGGGGTGGTCTAGAGGAGGAGTTTGGGGAGGGTCTTGAGGAGTCAAATGAGGTCAGACTTTAGTAATTAGATTAAGGGTGGGAAATAGTTGAAGGCTACCTGAGATGACAGATTTGGGTATACATATTTTGATTGGATCAAGGGTGGGAAATAGTTGGACAATGGAGGGCTAGGCTAGTAAGATAAGAAATTTGAACTTAGCTATAATGAAAGGTTTATGGACTCAGGCAAATGCTTCATCTAGTGGGAAGATTCAATCAGAGTTCAAGGGGTTTCCTGTACCCCATCATAACAATAGTTATAGGAACAGAAATCAGGTTCAAGAATATCTCAATTAATTGCCTATCTCTCCAAACACTATTCTCTTCTAAAATATTCCTCTCTAATCATCATATCCCTAAGAATTTTCTTCCTCTAATAGAATGTAAAAACCCTGAGGGAAGGGACTGCTTTGCTTGTTCTTATTTGGATGTTCAGAGTTTAGCACAGTACTAATAAATATAGCAAGCACTTGATAAATGCTATTGACAAGACTTGCCTACCAATTAGATATGTAAAGTGACCTGGAGTGAATGAAAGGACAATGATTCTTGCCCCAGAAATAAAGAAGTTCAGAAGTGGGGTGGGTTTTGAAGAGCTAATGAGTTCTGGGTTGTACGTACTGAGTTTGAGGCACCAGTAGACAATCCAGTTCTAAGTGTTCTAACTTCCCAGTCTGGGAAACTGGGACTGGTTAATATAGATTTGGGAGTCATCTGCATAGAGATGTTTGAGTGCATGGGAGATGAAGAGGTTACCAAAAAGTAATGGAGAGAGAGAGAGAGAGAGAGAGAGAGAGAGAGAGAGAGAGAGAGAGAGAGCGCGCCAGCCCAAGACAGATCCTTAGGGTCTAACCAAAGAAACATGTTACATGTTGTGTTTACCTTTTGAGTCACCTGACCTGCAATTTCAATTCTTCCAATACCATAGTATTCCATTATTTGTAGTTCTCTAACATCACTGGGAAAATATTAAAAAGATGGGCTTCTGTGTTGTTGAACTTAGGATCACTGAAGTCCCTCAACAATTTCTCAAACATATTCTACATGTAAGTTCTAATAATGATGATGATAAAAGAGATTCAACTGTAAGTTAGGGGGTAAAATTGGTTTTATTGGACAATTTGCTTAAACCTTTCTAGCTTTCAACCCTCCCATGCCCTAAGCTACCCAGTTACCTGTTCTATTGTCTATACTCATCATCTGTAAAATGAAACTATCAGATACTTATCAGTTCCTGTGGTTGTAGCAAGAGATGACTGATCAAAATAATTGCAAAGCACCTAGAAAATAGTGTGTGACAGAAATATGAAGGTACAGAAGATGCAGGTAAAATGAACAACAGCCTGGGTGTCAACCTGGAGAATTTTAATTATGTTATTTGCAAAATAAAATATTTTGACAGATGCTTTAAAAATGCATGCAAATCCCCAAGTATCTTTTGTATGCTAAAAAGCAAGCAGATGTGTTTGTAGCATTGCTAGTCAGGGCTGCATTTTTTTTTTCTGGAGTCAATCCTCTTGTGTCATTTAGAAAAAAAATGCCCATTTTAGTTACTGTGATTGAGGGCAGGAGTTCACTGATAGCATTTTCTGTAGTTGGTACACAGATCTGGGTCTACTTATCTGAATTTTTATCACAGAGCTATAGGCATCTTCTGGCTGCTGTGAAGACCTACATCAGACAAGGTTTGCCTTATGGGCATAGATCTGAGGCCAAAATGCTTATGAAATATTAATTACGTGGTGGGGGATGGGATCCTACTTCACTACAGCTTGGATTTTGATATAAGCTTTCCTTTTGGGAATTTGGAATCATTTTGCAGAGATGAAGCTTTCATATAGTTTTATACTTTTTCCCAAGCCATCTTCCACAGGATAAAAAAAGTGGCACCAGATTGTAATTAATGATCTCTCCTTCCTCATGGTTTATTAAGGACTCTAGGCTCCAGTGCTTGCAATGAGTTCCATTTGCTGGAGAGCTCAGAGTGCTATGACTTTGTTGCCAGCTTTCTTACTCCAAACACATTTACTCCTAGAAATACCTTTATATTTATCCATTTTATTCTCCTCCTTTTCCCCTTTCTCCCTCCCTTCTCCTTTTCCTGCCTTGCTTCCTTCCCATTTCCTTTTCCCTAAATCTTTCCCTTTCCCTTCCTTCCCCTCCTTCAAAGTAGCCCATTTGATTTTGGGATGGCTCTAATTATTAGGAAGTTTTTCTTTATGATAAGTTTGTCTTCCATTCAACTTTCACCCATTATTCCTAGTCTGCCCACTCTGGGACAGAACAAGAACTGTTAAATACTTGAAGGCAACTATAATATCCTTTCAGCTCTTCTATTTTTTTTTAAACAAATGCTTTATTAACTTCTGTTTTACATCATTCATTTCCGCCAGATTTTGAGTTACAATCATTTCCCCCCCATTATTCCCCTACCCAACCTCCCAGAACAGTAATCCCACAAGATATCGCTTCCTCCAATCTGCTCTCTCCCATACCTTCTCCCATACCCCCATCCACTTTTCCATTAGAGAAAGGTGAGTCTTTGCATCCCAATGCCTGCACATCTTCTCTCCCTATTACAAGCAAAAGAGTATTAATAATAGTATTTATATATATTTGAAACATTTGATGTTATGATCTCAAATTTCAGATCCATTTCCTTCCTCCCTTGTCACCCATTCCCTCTTGGGAGATAAGTAATTCAGTATATGTTGTACATGTCTAGCTATGCAAAACATTATCATAGTAGATATATTGTACAAGGCTGCTTATAATTCCCTCCCACTCATCCCACCCCCCACCTGGTCCATTCCCTACATGATCCTGTCCCTCTTCTATAGTGGGTACTTCCAACCTCCCCTCCCCCAAGGATGCCCTCCCATCCATCATCCCTCCTCTCATCCCCCTTCCCCCTATCCTGCTGCAGGTTGAGATATCCCATTTATTATGTATGTCATTTTCTCCCTAAACCAAATTCAGTTTGAATGTGGTTTTGCCTTTTTAGCCTTCCTTATTCTCCCCCTCTTTTGCAACCACTTCCCCTTGCTTCTTCTGCATGGGATAGTTTACACTACCCTGTCTCTCCCCATCTCCTCTTGCCACTTTCCTCTCTCACCTCTTTCATCCCTTGAATATTCTCCCTTCCCAACAAATTCAACTTATGCCCTCTATCCATATATAACTGTAACCATATACACACCCATTCACATATGTATTCATATGACCACACCCCCTTCTTCCATTATTTTCATAGTGAGAAAGATATCATCAGTCCCAGTTATTGCTTTGCCATATAGGAATGTAAATAGTTCAACTTTGATAAGTTCCTTTTGATTTCTTTTCCCTGATTACCTTCTCAGGCATCTCTTCCTTCTTGTGTCTGGATGTCAAATTTTCTATTCAATTCTGGTTTTTTCCTCAAGAATGCTTGAAAGTCCTCTGTTCCACTGAATGACCATATTTTCCCCTGAAACAAAATATTCAGTTTTGCTGGGTAGGTGACCCTTGGGTTCATTCCCAGTTCTTTTGCCCTCTGGAATATCATATTCCATGCCCTTTAATCCCTCAGTGTAGAAGCTGCCAGGTCCTGGGCTATTCTGATTGTGTTTCCACAATATTGAAATTGTTTCTTCCTGGCTGCTTGAAGTATTTTCTCCTTGATCTGGGGATTCTGGAACCTGGCTATAATATTCCTGGGAGTTTTCTTTTTGGGACCTTTTTCAGGAGGTGATCGGTGGATTCTTTCAACCTCTATTTTGCCCTCTGGATCTAAAACATCAGGGCAGTTTTCCTTGAGAATTTCTTGAAGGGTGATTTCTAGGTTCTTTCTTTGATCATGGCTTTCAGGTAGTCCAATAATTTTTAAATTGTCTCTCCTGGATCTATTTTCCAGGTCAGTGGTTTTTCCCATGAGATATTTCACATTACCTTCTAATCTTTCATTTGTTTGGATCTGCTTAACAGCATCTTGATTTCTCATAAAGTCATTAGCTTCCATTTGCTCCAGTCTAACTCTGAAGGAATGAATCTCCTCAGTGAACTTTTGAGATTCTTTTTCCATCTGGCAAATTCGACTTTTAAAGGCATTCTTCTCCTCATTGCCCTTTTGGGCCTCCTTTGCCATTTGAGTTAGTCTATTTTTTAAGGTGTTGTTTTCCTCAGTCAGGCTGTTGACCCTCATTTCATACTTTTCCTGCATCCTTCTCATTTCTCTTTCCAATTTTTCCTCCACTTCTCTTATTTGATTTTTAAAGTCCTTCTTAAGGTCCTCTATGGCCTGCAACCCGCTCATGTTTTCCCCTGGGGCTTTTGGAGCAGGACTTCTGACCTCACAGTCCTTTTCCCGCTCTATGCCCCCAAAATAGGAGTCTAGGGTTACATTTTTCTGTTTCCTTTGCCTTGGCATGTTGCCACTTAATTACTTGACTTTTGGGCTTGTTGCCACACTATGGCTTTAAGGCCAGCTAGAGGAATTTTCGTCCCGAACGTGTGGGGGGCAACTTCCGTTTCTGGCAAGCTGTAAACCCACCCACAACTTCCACCCTAGATCACAATCCAGATCCAGGGAGGTTAAAGCAAGAGCGATTACCCCCCAAGACTGATCGCTGGATCTCCCTACAAATTTGCAGGCTGGGAGCGGGAGCTGCCTCTGAAAACTACAAAATGGCGTTTGTCCTCAGTGGCTTCTAGCCCCCAGGGGAGGGAGCCGACGCATTCCCTAATACCAGTCCCAAAGTCCATAGGACACTAACCTCTTACTTTGTCCCAGGCAAGTCTATGTTGATAATTCTGGAGTCGCCACAGCTCCTGGTGTTCTGGGGTTCCTCCAGCTGGCTGCTGGCCCTGCCGCCCTGGGGCTAAAACCTCGGCTCATGTGGACCTGGGCTCAGCTCGGCTCCTGCCCTCTGCACTCTGCACGCTGCCAGGTCCCAGACCACTGTGCTGGTCCTTCCTGCAGGGCTGCTGGGCTGGCCTCAGCAGGAGGTTAGCTTCTCTGTGTCGTTCTGTGGGTGCTGGGGCTCCAGAAGTTGTTCAGAGTCCCCTTTTACCTCGTTTGGGGGGAATGTGGGGGCAGAGTGGCTTAGATGAGCTGTTTCTACTCCGCCATCTTGGCTCTGCCCTCTCAGCTCTTCTATTTTTGAGGCTAAAACAACCTACGGTTATCCATTCCACATTGCTGGGTTTAGGGGTGCAGATCTGGAAAATCAACATAAAATTTTTTGGCCCTCCCTTGTACCAAAGAAGAAGTCTGAATTATTATGGCATTAAAAGATAAAACATGTTGATATTATATAACACTGTACATTTATTTTACACATTTCTGAGTTCCTAAACTTTTTCTGTCATCTGCTGGCTTTTGAGTGTTGTCTACGGCTTCTGCAAAAGTCCCTAACAATTCCCATCTAATCTCTTATGCTGACCCATGATATATCAAAACCACAATGGGGAAAATAATGATGTAGAAGGAATAACTAGTTCCTTCAGCTAATCGTCACATGGCATTATTAGTAGGCTACTTAGCATCTTTGTCAGTCTTCTTTATATTTTCTCTAGCTTATCAATGTCTTTCTAAAATGCAGGCCCAAGAAGTGAATACCATACTCCATACATGCTTTGACCCGGACATAATAGTGTGAGACTAAGATGGGGGGATAAGTGGGGTGGAGAATGGACTGAAAAAAAGAAAACTGGGATTTGATCAACAAGATGGCAGAGTAGTTATTTTCTAGATAACTCCCCAAACTACAAACCTCTAAAAAAGAAAATATGTCCCAAATTTAAAGTAATTAAAACTGAACCTACAAGTTAAGAAGATAGCAAAACCATTAAAAGTAGAAGCCATAATAAAATCAGAGCATAGATGCTTTAAAGGTCCCGGTCATCCTTTCCATTCCCAGGCTACCCTGGGAGCTAGGCACAAGCAATGCAAGCAGTCTCATAGGTTCCTATTTCACTATTGACTGTGGAGATCTCTGTTTATTTCTTATGTGATTGTGACTCAATAGTGCTCCCATTCTCCCTCCCCAGGAAGAAAACATTGATTCAGCCTAGCCATGAGTCAGTGAGTGAAATAGCAATTTTTTTGTTGTTCATTTGTGTCTGACTCTTCATGACCCCATTTGGGATTTTCTTTTTTTTTTTTTTTATTAAACAAATGCTTTATTAACTTCTGGTTTACATAATTCATTTCTACCAAATTTTGAGTTACAATTTTTCCCCCATTTTTTCCCTACCCACCACCCCAGAACAGCAGTCCCACTAGGTATCCCCTCATCCAATCTGCTCTCTCCCATATCTTCTCCCATACCCCATTTGACTTTGCCATTAGGGCAAGGTGAATCTCTGAGCCCCAATGCCTGGATATCTTATGAAACATTTAATTTTAAAGCTTCGATTTTCAGATCCATTCCCTTCCACCCTTGTCACCCATTCCCTCTGAGAAGATAAGCAATTCAGTATGTGTTGTACATGTATAGCTATGTAAAATATTACCATAGTAGATATATTGTAAAAGACTACTTATATTTCCCTCTCAAGCATCTCACCTCCCACCTGGTCCATTCCCTACTTTGATCCTGTCCCTCTTTGAAAGTGGGTACTTCCAACCTCCCCTCCCCCCAGAATGCCCTCCCCTCCATCCTCCCCCCTCTCATCCCCCTTTCCCCTCCTCTCCTGCAGGGTGAGATATCCCATTTAGTATGTATGTGATTCTCTC
Source organism: Gymnobelideus leadbeateri (assembly GCA_011680675.1). Classification (NCBI taxonomy): domain Eukaryota; kingdom Metazoa; phylum Chordata; class Mammalia; order Diprotodontia; family Petauridae; genus Gymnobelideus; species Gymnobelideus leadbeateri. The sequence goes on along the minus strand of WOXC01000635.1, from coordinate 71,959 downwards.
CTTGAGCCAGCTTCAATGAGAATATGCTTTTGCCTTTTTGCCTTCCTGTTCTTCTCCTCCCCTGCAACTACTTCCCCTTGCCTCTTCTACATGAGATAGTATACCCTACCCTGTCTCTCCCCATCTCCTCTTGCCACTTTCCTCTCTCACCTCTTGACTTCACCCCTTAAGAATCATCCCTTCCCATCAAATTCAACCTGTGCCCTCTATCCATGTATACCTGTAAACATATGCCCATGTACCCTTCAGTTATTTTCATAATGAGAAAGGTTTCATCAGACACAGTTATTGTTTTTTCATGTAGGAATGCAAATAGTTCAACTTTGATAAGTTCCTTTTGATTTCTTTTCCTTGATTACCTTCTCAAGCATTTCTTGCTTCTTGTGTTTGAATGTCAAATTTTCTATTCAACTCTGGTTTTTTCCTCAAGAATGCTTGAAAGTCCTCTATTCCACTGAATGACCATATTTGCTCCTGAAACAAGATACTCAGTTTTGCTGGGTAGGTGACCCTTGGCTTCAATCCCAGCTCTTTTGCCCTCTGGAATATCATATTCCATGCCCTTCTATCCCTCAGTGTAGAAGCTGCCAGGTCCTGTGCTATTCTGATTGTGTTTCCACAGTATTGAAATTGTTACTTCCTGGCTGTTTGTAGTATTTTTTCCTTGATCTGGGAGTTCTGGAACCTGGCTATAATATTCCTAGCAGTTTTCTTTTTGGGATCTTTTTCAGGAGGTGATGGGTGAATTCTTTCAACCTCTATTTTGCCCTCTGGGTCTAAAACATCAGGGCAATTTTCCTTGAGAATTTCTTGAAGGATGATTTCTAGGTTCTTTCTTTGATCATGGCTTTCAGGTAGTCCAATAATTTTTAAATTCTCCTGGATCTATTTTCCAGGTCAGTGGTTTTTCCCATGAGATATTTCACATTGCCTTCTAATCTTTCATTTGTTTGGATCTGTTTAACAGCATCTTGATTTCTCATAAAGTCACTAGCTTCCATTTGCTCCAGTCTAACTCTGAAGGAATGAATCTCCTCAGTGAGCTTTTGAGATTCTTTTTCCATCTGGCCAATTCGACTTTTTAAGGCATTCTTCTCCTCATTGCCTTTCTGAGCCTCTTTTGCCATTTGAGTTAGTCTATTTTTTAAGGTGTTGTTTTCCTCAATCAGGCTGTTGACTGTCATTTCATACTTTTCTTGCATCTTTTTCATTTCTCTTCCCAAATTTTCCCCCACTTCTCTTATCTGCTTCTTAAGGTCCTCTATGGCCTGTAGCCAGCTTGTGTTTTCATTTGGGGCTTTTGGTGCAGGAGTTCTGACCTCACAGTCCTCCTCCATGCTTTGATCCTCTTTGCCCCTAAAATAGGAGTCCAATGTTGAATTTTTCTGTTTATTTTGTTTCATTTGCCTAGGCATGTTGCCACTTAATTACTTGATTTTGGGGCTTGTTGCCACAGTAGGACTCTGCCACCAGACAGGAGAGCTTCTGTCCTGAATGTTGGAGTCTTCACAACTTCTGCAGGTTGGGTGGCCTCTGTAAAGCCTCCTCCCACTCTGGCAAATTGGATACCCACCCCAAACCTCCCCCCCAGACCACAATCCAGATCTAGGCAGTTTGAAGCAAGAGCGATTAACCCCTAACTGATTGCTGGATCTCCCTACAGTTCGCAGACCAGGAGCTAGAGCCACCACTGATGCTGCAAAATGGCTTCTGTGCCATGTTTCTTCAGCAGCTTTTCGCCCCCAGGGGAGAAAGCCGACCCATTCCCCAAATACTGGTCCCAAAGTCCATAGGGCACTAACCTCTCACTTTGTCCTAGGCATATCTGTGCTGATAATTCTGGAATCGCACAGCTGCTGGTGTTCTGGGGTCCCTCCAGCCAGCTGCTGGCCCAGCCGCCCTAGGGCTAAAACCTGGCTCACGCTCAGCTCCCAAAGAGCTGTGCTGTGGGTTCCCAGCACACTGTGCTGCCTGTTCTCAGAGCGCCGTGCTCGCCGCTCCCTGCAGAGCTGCTGGGTTCTCCTCAGCAGGAGGTTAGTTTTTCTGTGTAGTTCTGTGGGTGCTGGGGCTCCAGAAGTTGTTCAGAGTCCCCTTTTACATAGTTTGGAGGTTGTGTGGGGCATAGAACCTTGGAAGTGCTGTTTCTACTCCGCCATCTTGGCTCTGCCCCCCAGTTGGACCATTTGGGATTTTCTTGGCAAAGATACTGGAGCAGTTTGCAATATCTTTCTCCAGCTCATTTTATAGATGAGGAAACTGAGGCAAACAGGGTTAAGTGCCTTGGTCAGGGTCACCCAGCTAGTAAGTCTCTGAGACTGAATTTGAACTCCCATGTGCCTGGCTCCAGATCCAGGACTCCATCCACTGCCTCATCTAACTGCTGAAATAGCATTTATCAAGCACTTACTATATGCAAGGCACTGTGCTAAACTCTGAGTTTCCAAATAAGAGCAAGCAAGGCAGTCCCTCTCCTCAAAGTGATTATATTCTATCAGGGGAAGAAAATACATATGGATGTGGTGGTTAGGGAGAGAGTAGCATTTGGAGTAATAGAGCAATTAATTGAAGTAATCTTGAACCTTATTACTGCTCTTATAGAGTTAGATGTGGGTTAAAGGAAGGAGAAGTTAGGTAGCATGTCATAGAGGTGACTGGAAAATGCAGTTGTGGCCTGAGACTGGGCAAAATAAGGCAAAATTAATACTAATCAGAGTCCAGGATCACAGGACTTTCAGTTTCTTACTGAGGTGGAGGTTGGAACTTCATCTGATTTTGGGGTGGTCATGTGTATTATTCAGAGGTCTTAGAAAATATAGATATATCAGAATGATTCAAAAGAGAAAGAAAATTATTAAAAGAAGTTATTAGTCTAGAAATTATAACATTATCTAAATTTCTCAAAGTGGAATTAGTAAAGAAAAATAGAACAGTAGAATAGATAGCTTAGAACACACAGTAGAGAATCTCATCCAAATAAGAGACTCTGGAAAAAGGATCCAGACCGTTGATTGAGGAATGGCTGAAGACATGGTGGTATATGAATTTGATACAGTTATTATTGGGATCTAAGAAAGGATGAATAGGAAGAATTAAGAGGATCATGGAAAGACTTAAATGAATTGATATGGAATAAAATAAGAAACATCTACATAATATATAACAAAAATAAAATAAATTTATATGTAATAAGCATCATAAATAACATATATAATGAAATAGGAAGCATATTTATAATGCACTGTTTACTATGACTGCAACAATGTAAATAAAAAGAACAATAAGATGAAATAACTACCTAATCATAATGTTCAGTTTTGGTCTCAGAGAAGAAATGAAAAAATGTAATAACTTTCTGTGGAGAGGTGGGGGACTATGGATTTGGAATGATGCATATATGATTTAGTGGATATGATGGTTTGTTTTGCTTAACTTATTTTCTTTCTCCAAGGGAAGGCTTACTAGGTAAAAAAGGGCAGATGTTTACAAATGACTGTGATGTAAAAATGAAAAGCATAAAAAAGCTATTTTTTTTAAAAAGGAAGAAACTCTGACCTTTGTTTCTGCAGGTCAAGGACTGTACTTTCTTTGTCCTTTCTAATTCCTTGAAGCACCCAGTACAGTGAGTGTTAAGACAGGTGAGCACATACAACTGTGCATAAGAACCACAGATGTTTTGATTTAGGATTCTTTCTTAAATTTTAAGGTGTTTGGGCATTACATTTGACTTTCTGGTAACACTCTTAGATACAAACATTAGTAATTAAACAAAAGAGATGTCATTTGGGGTCTTCAGAAATCACTGTTCTTCAGGTTTTATGTCAGCCAATATTTTCCAGATTTTGTCCAAGTACAGTCTTGGCAAAAGATGGAAGAGAGACTCCCTCCCCAACTTCCCTCTATTAAAGTCTCTCCATTCCTTCAACTTCATTCCATCAAGCCCTTTCATTGGCCCAGCTTGAGTGTCATTTGCTCAAAGTCTTTTTACCAAAGAAAATCAGATCTCAGTGTCACCGACCTTGCTTTCTTTTGATCTCTTCTTCCTCACGTTTCACATACCATTTGGTCCAGACTTGTTTTTGGCACCTTTCCTACTCTCCCTTAGATAAATGTGTCTTTCCTATTTGTTATATTAAGAGTCCTTTGAAAACAGGATCCATCATATCTGTCTTTGTCTCCCCCTTTGCCTTGGATTATATCTTGTGAATTGTGTTATACATGGTGGTTGAATTTACTTGGAGGGACTATATGACCTCTTAAAATCCATTTTAGCTCCATGATTCTGAAACATACATGTTACTTATGTGCTATGATGATAATCATCCTGGGAACATGCCACCAAATCATGGACTGACACTTAAAATTCCACAATCACATACCTTTTATTATAGTGTAACATTTAAGTAGCACAATGAGATGAATTCTGTGATCTTTACCTTGGAGAAGCATTTCCAGCTTTGATATTAGCATGAAATCTATCCACTGAGTTAAGAAAAAAAAGAGAAATATCATTTGGAAAGGCAAAAAAATTCTCTGATGTTGAGAATAGAAATAATACATACTTACATGCCTTATAAACTTGTGAAATGACTAAATATGATTTGGTAGTTATTATATCTTAGTCTGAGTACTAATGAACCATAGTATAAATAGGGTTTCTACTGAATATGACTCAACAAGCATTTGAGCAATTACTTCATGCATGAGTTAGGAAGACCTTGCTCAAGTCCTGCTTCTGAAACGTGCTGAGTGTGTGACTCTGGAAAAGCCACTTAACCTCTCAATTCCCCAGGCAACCCCATAGAAATTGTAGAGCAGATGCCCATCTGTATTGGTAAAGGGAGTTCCCTCAACACTCCACTATGCAACTGCTGCTCTTCTTGTTGTTGAGTTGTTTCAGACTTTCTGTGACCCCATTTGTGGTTTTCTTGGCAAAAATACTGGAGTGGTTTGCCATTTTCTTCTCCATCTCATTTTACAGATGAAGAAACTGTCACCCAGCTAGTAAGTGTCTGAGACCAGATTTGAACTCAGGTCCTTCTGAATCCAGGGCCAGTGCTCTATCTACTGCTACTGCTCTGTGCATTTTCAACTCCATGGAGCAAGAGGCCTTTTTTCAGATTAAACTCTTCACTTATAATCTTATCACTATGTTGCTAACTCAAGCCTTGACTGCCACATTTCCCTCAACCTCCTTTCCCTTCTTTTTGGAGGGCTGGATGGTAGAATACTAAACTCTGCCTAATGCCTTCCCTTGTAGAGAGCAGAAACTAGACTTTTTGGCTCACTCCACTCTGTATTTGCTACTCTGCCTGGTTTCAGCACCACAGAACAAGATGCCCCTGGACTGGATTCCCCATAGTCTTCCCTCCCCCCTTTCCTGCCTCTTTTGTGTTTTCTAACCCCCTCTGTTAGATTGTAAGCTCCTCGAGGTCAGAGACTTTCTTTTTATTACTAGTATCCCCAGTGTTTAGCACAGTTCCTTGCACATAGTAGGTACTTAACAAGCATTTATTGGATGGGTCATACAAGAGTGAAGTCAGAGGTCTACTCCTACCTCAAATGTGCAAAGCACTAAGCTATGATCTGGAGGTAGAAAGGTAAAAAGCAAAGCTCCTTCCCTCAAGGAACTTAAATTCAACTTGGGAGCTAGGGGGAAGACAATATATTGAAAAAAAATACAAGGTAATTTGAGAGGGGAGAGAACCAATAGCTGGAGGAATCAGGAGGGAGCACCTTGCTGAGCCTTGAAAGGAGAGAATAGCGTGCCGGTTTTGGCTTGCTGGATGGCATGCACCATCCACAGAGACGGATGATGTAACACGAAGCATAGAGATGGAGGATGGAATGTTGAGTCTGGGGAACATCTAGAAAGACAATTAAGTGGTATGGGAAGAGATGCAATGTGAAATAGAACCGCTCACAAAGCAAGAAGCGGTTCTTTCCATTTATAAAACAACCTCCAGTGTTTTCTCTTTTTCTGTAGTGAGGGATGGTTAAGGAAGCTGCTTCTAATGGCACTGATTTTTGCAAAGTTCAGTTGAAAATGATGCTACCCGTTCTGCCACTGTTATTGTGGTGACTCCGGTGCCAGCTTGCTCAGGCTTTCTGCCTAACCTTCCAATGTCACCAACCTTGCTTTCCTTTACTCTTTCCCTCAATGTGCTGCAGGGAATAATTTCTCTACAGCCAAGGATCTCATGGAGGAGATTAGGTCGTTAACATCTGAGAGAGAAGGGCTGGAGGGCCTGATCAACAAGCTGCTGGCGCTGAGTGCCAGGAACGTCAGGAAATTGGAGAGAATTAAAGAAGATTACAACAGACTGAGGCAAGAAATAGAGCAGGGGGAGACTGCCTATGGTAAGTAGTTCACCAACTGTTGGCTGACAGAGAGCTTGCTATGACTGTGTCAGGGGCAGAACAATACTGCTTCATGTGAATACTACTTCTAAGGGTGACGGAGAGAACACTTTCCCAGTTGGGGGCTGGGGGTGGGGAAGATTTTTGGCAGGCGTTTGACTAACAGGAGGAGGCTGGATCTGTTGTCAGTTTTTATCTTGTTATATTCATGAGTGACATTTTCCCCCCCTTCCCCTCTGAGTTTGCTAATGGTCTTTTGATCATTTAGCACAGTCTTTCTGTTGGCACGGATGTTTGAGCTATTTCTTTGGTTGACACTTATTTTGGTATTTTAAAACTTAACAAATTGTGTCTGTGTGTAAAGGCTTGTAAAGCTGTGTTTGCAGGCTTGAGAATGATGAGACATTGTTGAAGTACAGTGGGAAAAAAGTTTATGAAAGACGTGGAATGAAAGAATCAACATTAGAGTAGTATACATATTTATTACAAGAATGTAAATGAAAAATCACTTAAAGGAAACCAAACGCTGAATCACTGAAAATCTAATAATGATTTCAGACAACAGTAATAGATAATAGATAATGAAACACACCCTGCTGCTTTCAACAGAGAGGGTTGGGGGGACTATGAGGTAGAATACTGCATACATTATCAGATGCATTCAATGTTTTTGTTTTTGTTTTTTTGGTCACAAGATTCTATTATAAAAGGGACCTGGGTGAGGATGTGGAGGGAGTGAAGTATATTCAGAAATAATAGTGATATAAAAACAAAAAAAATCCATAAAAATGTATTTAAATAAAATGGAAAAGCTTATGAAAAAAAATTGCATCTACCATGTTGGATTCAGGCTACAGGTAGTTTCATAGGTGGGTACCTATTTATGTGTGAGATGGGTAGGAAAAAGTGTTGGTTTGGAAAGAAGAGAAGATTGAGCCCTAAATTTCAGTGTTTATAACTTTGAGAATCACTGAATTTCATAGTTGGAAGGGACCCCACCCTCCATGCTTACTGACCTGTATTATAGACAAGTCACCTGACTTTTTTTTGCACCTCAATTTCTACATGTTTAAAATGAAGTAGTTGGACTAGTGGCCTCTGAGGTTCTTTCCAAGTCCAAGTCTATAATTTGAAGACTCTATGACCTCAAAAACCTTCTATTCTAACCTCAACTTGGACATAAAATAATATCTCTGAGTCATTTCATGGTTCAGTGGTATCTCTTTGTGAAACTCATTTGGGGTTTTCTTGGCAATATACTGGAGTGGTTTGTCATTTCCTTTTCCAGCTCAATTTCAGATGAGGAACTGAGGCAAAAGGGTTAAGAGACTTGCCCAATGTCATACAGCTAGTAAGTGTCTGAGGTTGTAGTTGAACTCAAGAAGAGTCTTTCTGACTTCAGGCTAGTACTGTATCCAGTGCACCACCTACCTGCCCCAATAATATCCCCAGCCAACCTCCCACCAATTATGGGAAACATATATCCATTTATCTATAGTTGTATTTGTTGGGAATTTGTCCTTATGTAGAATGTGACATTTAAAAGTTTCGAGAGACATGTTTTCTGAGTAATTTAATAATTTTCTTAATAACGCCAGCATATTTATTAGTAAAAGGATGGCTATTTGTCTCTTTCTTAGACCAAAGACATTATGGTGGCAGGCTTGTGGCTTTTATGTCCTTTGGAAGAGTAGTGTTCCGGAAGGTAGTAATCAACTTTGATTGTTTAACAATCAATAAGAGAATGAATATTAAAATAAGAGGTTAAACCTATGGATTTTGATTATGTCATTTATTTCTAAATTATCCCCCAGCCTTAGGTGATCTAGTCAAAGAATTTATCCCTACCCAAACCTGAGTAGAGCACAGTAGCTTCCCACCTTGTTGGGGTCTCAGTCCAATCTCATCAGTAATGTCCTTCAAGAGACTGAACTTTTGAGATCATGACTTTAGAAAAAGGGGAGAACTCTGGATCTCTCCAAATCATTGGTAATTAATAATCATTCCTCTTAGAACCCAAATTGTTTTGTGATTTCCACTTACTGCTCCTATACTCACTGTCTTCCACATGACATCTCTTCAAATATTTGAAAGCAACTTTCTTGTTCTCCCCAGGTTTTCTCTTCTCTAGGCTAAGCATTCTCAGCTACTTCAAACATTCCTCATATGACATGGTCTCCTGTACCCTTGTCACCCTGATCCCCCTTCTCTGGATATGCTCTAGTTTGTATTATCCAAATTTTGGCCCACAGAACTCAATATATCCTTCCCAGACTGCTCTGTTTCATCTTCTGGTCCCAGCTATTTTTGTCCTCTTATGTTTCTCCATTGCCTCAGCCTTTCCTAGTCTCCCCTATTGTGTGTCCTGTCAGTGTTTACTCCCTGGTCCCCACCTCTGGGAGCTACCATATGAATGACCTTCCTGCCTTTCTTCATAGCAGCTGGTGAAGTCTTCCTTTTGAGACTTTTTCTTTCCAGTACCTGCCAGTCACTTTAACTGAAGAGCTCATCCCTCTCTCTGCTTCTCTATAGAGACCTTCAGGACTGCTAAGAATTGTGATTTCCTACCCCACCAGACATATTCTGCAAAATAGCCCTCATTGATTCATTTTGTTCTTTCCTGTGACACATTTCTTTCTTATTCTTATCTTCCTCATTCATTCTTTCCTTCTCTTTTTGAACTCAGTGACAAATGTCATACTTTTCAAATTGCTTACCTTATATTTCCATTTTTCAAGGGTATTATTTTTTCTTTGATTGCTCTTCTCTCTCTCATCTCACTTTAGCTATCCTAGATGTCCTTCCCTCCAGTGCTAATGCCCTTCACCCCAGCATTAATTATTCCAGAGGATCATAGCCACACAATGCAAGTCTAAGATCCCTGAGGTTCTCCTAATCCTGAGTTGGCATTTATGGAACCTATCTTCAGCAAAGTATGAATTTCTTTTTTTAGGGAAGATTTTCTTTGCTATATTTCTTCCCATTTATCCATGGACCTAGGACCTTCATATATGCTTAAACTTAAGGTATATTTAAATGATTTAAGGATACAGTTTGGATGCTATTTCTTGAGTTTGGGAAATGAATAAATATGACCTTGGGAAAAATAAATTTAAATCCTATATTTAGTCTGATCAATTACAAGCTAAAGCAATCTGACAGATAAAATTATAAAAGACCCATGAAGTATCTCTTCTACAAAGACTAGTTTAATAAGCTATTGCACCTATTAAGGGCAGGGCCTACCTAGCATAATGAATTGCTCATTCATTCATTCATTCATTCAATTAGTATTTATTAAGTACCTGCTACATTCCAAACACTATGCTTGAAGCTAGGGTTATGAAGATTAAAAAATTAAATATATGAGAGAAAGAATTAATATCTGATAAATACTTGTGGTCTTATTGTTAGAGCAAGATTCAAGGCCTTGTAACTTGGAGGGAGTCAATCAATGTATGCCAAATTAATAAAAAACAATTTTTTTTGGTTTAGGAAGAATTACTTGAAAGATAGATGGTATGAAAGAAAAAGGAATGAATCTAGTGACAGAGGACCTATTGTCAAATCCTGACTTTTCTACTTATTACCTATGTGACCTTAGGCAGGTTATTTAACCTCTCTGCATCTGTTTCCTCATCTTTATAATGAGTGAGTTGCCCTGGATGGCTTCTCCTGTCCCTTTCAACTCCGTACCTATGATTAGGATCCTAAGGAGTTAATGCTAGCTTTATATGAATGAAGTGGGAAAGGTTATAGTTAGACCATGTTGCCCTGGTATCTCTCAAATTATGGAATAGTCAGGGTTACCTTAAGGTTGTAAGTTCCAGACAGAGATAGGCCCAAAGTATCAAGTGCAATCTACCATATCCTGATAAAACTTCTTTCTTTATAAAACATTATAAGAGAAAGATGTATTCATGTTTCTCTCTGGAGTTCTTCTCTCATCAGGCAAAATGAAAGGGATCTTGAATTATAGTCTTAAGTAGACCACAAGGAGCCAAACTAGGTTTAAAACCCAATATCCTTTAATGGGACAGTTCTGAAAGGCAAGGAATCAATCTCATTTTTGTCCTTAAAGAAATAATTAGTTTAGTGGGAAGAACAGGAGAATTACAAAAATAATTGGAAAATTACGTGCTTTGAACAGTGATGGAACTTTTCCAGAATGCATACTCGGCTGTGTTGAATGAATACTAAAATCTTAAAACAAATAAAGAAATATGGGATTCAGCCAGTAGTTTGGGTTTTTTAGGTGGAGAAGATTAAATTTAGACTTATAAGATTAATGACCCTTAAAGTCTCTTGGGATGGTAGAAAGAGTGCTAGGACTTTGGTTGATCTCAGGGTAAATCACTTAAATTCTCTGAGCCTTAGTTTTCTTATTTATGAAAGAAATAGGTTAGACTAGGTAATCTCTAAGACTGATTTTAACTCTAAATCTATGATTATATGTTGCTAATATTCTATTATGCTATATTAAGGTTTGGTGTCAGTTGAGCTAATTAGTCACCAATTTCCCCACTTAGAGTAAGTGATTAGATAACATACCCTGAGGTGTGAACTAGGTCCTGATATTTCTCCTGAATCAATCAATCACTTTAGACTAAGTGTGGAAAGTCTTTGATATTTAGAAGTTCTTAAAATCACATGGGATGAAGTGAAATGATGCTTCACAGGAAATATTTTTGGATTGGTTGAAGATTGGTTATGCTCTGTGAGTTTTAGATAAAATAGCAGGCCAAGTTTGGAACCCATGGATTTAAGCATCCAACAGTTTAAGTGTGGAAGCATTCCAGTCAAACCTGAGAAGGTATCAATTTGGGGAAGAAAGTGTCTCCCTCCTCTTCTCCCTATAACTACATTAGAGGAAGACCCTGAGAGTATTCCCCTTGCAGACAGATTTTTTTTTTTTTTGACTAGGCAAAAGAGGCCATTCTCTGACTCATTTCTACCTAGCCTTAATCACTGAATGGGTGTTGCCTCAATCAAAATGAGATCTGTTAAAGACCCAAGCTTAAAAAGGGCAAGATCTCCCACTGCATCCAGGGCCATCTCCAGTTGTTTTGACCTGGGCACTGGATCCAGATGACTCTGGAGGAGAAAGTGAGGCAGGTGTCTTTGCACAGTCCTCCCTCACTTAAATCCAATTCACTTGCAAGTCATAGCATCACCTCCCTGATGTCATGGTACTCTTCCTAGAACCTAGAACAAAGGACAAACAATAAGAGAATGACTTTATGAACTTCAGAAGAATAGAGGATTTTGGCCTTCCCATCAATGTCCTAATCTTAGCAAGCATCTCCATAACAGAAGACAAAAGTATTTGCATTGGAAGACAAGGACAAAGTAAGGCATCTTTAAGACTCTACAATAAAAAAGCTGAGCAGAGAATCTGCCCTGTTCCTAAGAGGAACTTTAGGAGTATATCAACAAAGGCAGAAAAGGATTTTTAGCGCCCAGAAGCTGTGGCCCTTTGCTATATTTGCACTCCAGATTTCTCCTAGACCTGGTATGTATTGGTGGGAGAACGTGTCACAGATTTTTGGGATATGTTTTTATACCAATTATTCCTACTATACAATCTTATTACTATCCCTAAATATAAGCAAATCATCTAATTGATATCAACTCATAATGGAAGGAAGAAAACCAATGGGAGCTAGTGAACTATAGAATTAGAAAGCCATTTACCCTCACCAACTCTCAGAGCTACTCCTAGAACTCTGAAGAGAGATGTGGCAGCTGAACTGTGGGAATGGAACCTTTCAGGTTGAATGGGAATTGGGAAAATAGCCCCAGAGCATATGCTACAACATGAAAACCTTTGGAGAGGTTTGAGTTATTCCTTCCTCTTCATGGAGTCTTGTAAGTCAATGAGAGTATATTCATTGTCAATATACCCTCCCATTTAATATATATTTTCCAGTTGGTTTAGTAATCCAGAGCCTGTTTCTGCCATATTTTTTTCACTTCCGTTGATAAATGCTTTGTGGGGTTCATGTCCTTGAATGATAATAATAATATTAACTCCCATTTATGTAGCATTGTATAGTTTGCAGAGCACTTTTCCTTATACCAATTATGTATTAAGTACAAATATTATCTAAATTTTTCAGATGCAGAAAGCTAAGTCTATGCAGGATTGAGGAATTTGTTAGGGTCATATAAGTAGTATAAGTGGAAGAGCCAGAACTCAACCCAAGCCTCTGAATTCAATTACATGTCTCCCCTCTCCCCCAATCCATTGCACACCATAACATCAGTCTAGAATTAATAATTAGATTGCTGAGAATTCATGTCCTTCCCTCTGATCTTCCTCCTTGCTACACGCTACAAAATGGAGTGTGATTTCTTTTGACTCGATTTGTATAAGCAGTATAAATTATCTCCATGAATACTTTTTAATATACTTTGACTTACAAGTTGTTTTAAGCTGAATAAGGAATAAAAATCTATGATCTTCTTCAAGTACCTTATTTTTGGCATAAAATGGGAATCCTGTTGCATCTAAGATTGTAGGCGATGTGATAGAGATGGACAAATTTAGTCTAGAGATATTTTCGGTGGAACTGTTGTACTATTGAAATCCATTAATAGCCCCCACTTTTTTTTTTCAAAAAAAAAAGCGTACAGTATTTTGAGGAGTTCATCATTGTCATTTCACAAAGTACTTTATATTTAATGAATAAAACATAAACAAATGGAATGAGAATTTGTTACCATGGAGGATTCCAAGTTGCAGATGGCTCATTACCATCAGGAAGGCCTTCTTTGTGACTTGCAAAGGCTTTTCACTATATCTCCTACTCATTCTCCAAGATCCACTTCTAGAACCTGTTGAGGGATAATTGGAGTGGGTGATAATTGACTTGGAAGTGCTTTAGGCTGAATGGAACTTCAAGAAACCAATAGGTGACCTCTTAGCCTGTAAGGCAGGCTTTCTAAAATGAGGGAGCTAATCCTGCTCTCCCCTGCTCTGGTCAGGCTACATCTGGAACACTGTATTCACATGCAAGCATTACTTTTTTTGGAAAGACAAACTGGAATTTTTCCAGAAGATAACCAGGAAGGTAAAAGAATTATGGAATGTACCCTATAAGGATCAGTTAAAAGAATTAGGGTTTCTTAGCCTGGAGAAGAGATTTAGAGAGAAATTATGGTGGCCTTCAAGAATTTGAAGGGTTGATACTTGGAAGTAGAATTAGATTTTTCTGCCTGGACCTAGATGGACAAAATAGTGATGCATGAGGGCTGCAGAGAGTCACATTCAGGCTCACTATTAAGAAAAACTTCCTAAGGATTCCAGATGACCAAAAGAAGAAAGAACTTCAGAAGCAGTGAGTTCACTTTCTTTTTTTTTTTTTTTTTTTTTTTTTTTTAATCTCAATGAATCCAAGTCTTCTTGTTAGGAAATATTTACATTACAGTATGGTGAAAAAACTTGTACATGTGAATGTTGAAGTACTGCTATAGGTTTTTTTTTTTTTTTTAAACAAATACTTTATTAACTTCTGTTTTACATCATTCATTTCTGCCAGATTTTGAGTTACAATCATTTTCCCCCCATTATTCCCCTACCCAACCTCCCAGAATAGCAGTCCCACAAGATATCACTTCCTCCAATCTGCTCTCTCCCATACCTTCTCCCATACCCCCATCGACTTTTCCCTTAGAGGAAGATGAATCTTTGTGTCCCAATGCCTGCACATCTTATCTCCCAATTATAGGCAAAAGAGTATTAATAATAGTATTTATATATATATTTGAAACATTTAATGTTACGACCTTGAATTTCAGATCCATTTCCTTCCTCCCTTGTCACCCATTCCTTCTTGGGATAGAAGTAATTCAGTATATGTTGTACATGTCTAGCGATGCAAAACATTATCATAGTAGATATATTGTGCAAGGCTGCTTATAATTCCCTCCCACTCATCCCACCCCCCACCTGGTCCATTCCCTACATGATCCTGTCCCTCTTCTATAGTGGGTACTTCCAACCTCCCCTCACCCCAAGGATGCCCTCCCATCCATCATCCCTCCTCTCATCCCCCTTCCCCCTATCCTGCTGCAGGTTGAGATATCCCATTTAGTATGTATGTCATTTTCTCCCTGAACCAAATTCAATGTGAATGTGGTTTTGCCTTTTTAGCCTTCCTTATTCTCCCCCTCCTTTGCACCCACTTCCCTCTTCTACATGAGATAGTTTACCCTACCATGTCTCTCCCCATCTCCTCTTGCCACTTTCCTCTCTCACCTCATAATTTCATCCCTTGAGTACTCTCCCTTCCCAACAAAATCAACCTATGTCCTCTATCCATATATAACTGTAACCATATACACACACATTCACATATGTATTCATATGACCACACCCCCTTCTTCCATTATTTTCATAGTGAGAAAGATATCATCAGTCACAGTTATTGCTTTTCCATATAGGAATGTAAATAGTTCAACTTTGATAAGTTCCTTTTGATTTCTTTTCCCTGATTACCTTCTCAGGCATCTCTTACTTCTTGCGTCTGGATGTCAAATTTTCTATTCAACTCTGGTTTTTTCCTCAAGAATGCTTGAAAGTCCTCTATTCCACTGAATGACCATATTTCCCCTGAAACAAAATACTCAGTTTTGCTGGGTAGGTGACCCTTGGGTTCATTCCCAGTTCTTTTGCCCTCTGGAATATCATATTCCATGCCCTTCTATCCCTCAGTGTAGAAGCTGCCAGGTCCTGGGCTATTCTGATTGTGTTTCCACAATATTGAAATTGTTTCTTCCTGGCCGCTTGTAGTATTTTCTCCTTGATCTTGGGATTCTGGAACCTGGCTATAATATTCCTGGGAGTTTTCTTTTGGGATCTTTTTCAGGAGGTGATCGGTGGATTCTTTCAACCTCTATTTTGCCCTCTGGATCTAAAACATCAGGGCAGTTTTCCTTGAGAATTTCTTGAAGGGTGATTTCTAGGTTCTTTCTTTGATCATGGCTTTCAGGTAGTCCAATAATTTTTAAATTGTCTCTCCTGGATCCATTTTCCAGGTCAGTGGTTTTTCCATGAGATATTTCACATTGCCTTCTAATCTTTCATTTGTTTGGATCTGCTTAACAGCATCTTGATTTCTCATAAAGTCATTAGCTTCCATTTGCTCCAGTCTAACTCTGAAGGAATGAATCTCCTCAGTGAACTTTTGAGATTCTTTTTCCATCTGGCAAATTCGACTTTTTAAGGCATTCTTCTCCTCATTGCCCTTTTGGGCCTCCTTTGCCATTTGAGTTAGTCTATTTTTTAAGGTGTTGTTTCCTCAGTCAGGCTGTTGACCCTCATTTCATACTTTTCCTGCATCCTTCTCATTTCTCTTCCCAATTTTTCCTCCACTTCTCTTATTTGATTTTAAAGTCCTTCTTAAGGTCCTCTATGGCCTGCAACCCTCTCATGTTTTCCCCTGGGGCTTTTGGAGCAGGACTTCTGACCTCACAGTCCTTTTCCCGCTCTATGCCCCAAAAATAGGAGTCTAGGGTTGCATTTTTCTGTTTCCTTTGCCTTGGCATGTTGCCACTTAATTGCTTGACTTTTGGGCTTGTTGCCACACTGGCTTTAAGGCCAGCTAGAGGAATTTTCGTCCCGAACGTGTGGGGGGCAACTTCCGTTTCTGGCAAGCTGTAAACCCACCCACAACTTCCACCCTAGATCACAATCCAGATCCAGGGAGGTTAAAGCAAGAGCGATTACCCCCCAAGACTGATAGCTGGATCTCCCCACGATTTGTAGGCTGGGAGCCGGAAATGCCTCTGAAAACTACACAGTGGCCTGTCTCCTCAGCAGCTTCTAGCCCCCAGGGGAGGGAGCTGACGCATTCCCCAAATACAGGTCCCAAAGTCCATAGGACACTAACCTCTTACTTTGTCCTAGGCATGTCTATGTTGATAATTCTGGAATCCCCACAGTTCCTGGTGTTCTGGGTTTCCTCCAGCCGGCTGCTGGCCCTGCCGCCCTGGGGCTAAAACCTCGGCTCACGTGGACCTGGGCTCGGCTCGCTGGCTCCTGCGCTCTGCGCTCTGCCGGCTCCCAGACCACTGCGCTGGTCCTTCCTGCAGGGTGCTGGGCTGTCCTCAGCGGAAGGTTAGCTTCTCTGTGTCGTTCTGTGGGTGCTGGGGCTCCAGAAGATTTTCAGAGTCCTTTTTTTACATAGTTTGTGGAGAATCTGGGGGCAGAGAGGCTTGGACGAGCTGTTTCTACTCCGCCATCTTGGCTCCGCCAGTGAGTTCACTTTCACTGGAGGTCCTTCGATCAATAACTGGATAAGAGTTTGTTAGACATGTTGTAAAAGGGTTTCTTGGTCAAGTCTGAGGTGGACTTTATGGTCTTTGGTGTTTTTTTCTGGATTTGTTTGATACTGATGAACAAAATGAATAATCTTGGAGAGGGAAAAAAGAGGAACTCCCAATTGAAAGAGACTAATTTGAGTTCTTAGTAAATTCAAATTTAATAAAGGTAAACCACATTCCACGTTCTACCAGTTGTTGGATTTGTGGGTATGTTATATTTTGCGGAGGCTGTCTTATGTGCATTTATAAATCTGGAATAGGTAGAAGGGAAATTTTGTGTGCCGACATGTGTTATGTTCTGTCTGCATCTGGGCACCCCTTTTTTGGGATTGGAGATGACAGGTAACTCTTCAAGGTTAGAACAGAAACAGGCAGATCATTTATTCTTCCATTTCCAGAGGATTCAGGGTATGATCTCTGGAATGGAATATGTCTCCACCCTGGATCCACACAAGGATAGGGAAAGAGAGTGTGATTTCATTGGTGTAGGGAACCCCAAGAAGAGAAAACTCTCTTCTCTCCACCAGTGCAGGTCAGGACCTTCTCTGAAATTTATAGTCTTGGAGAGTGGCTTGGAGAATGAGAGCTTAAGTCACTTGTCCAAGATCACACAATCAGTATATATTAGAGGAAGGATTTGAATTCAGGTTGTTCTGGCTCCAAGGCCAGCACTCTATTTACTGTATCCCATGTTGCCAACATAGATTATTGTTAATATTCTCATGTGCCACAAAGAAAACACAAACCTAGGCATCAAGACTGGAGGAATCTCAAGCTTTTCTGCTACTCCCAGATTCTACCCATTTCTTCACCTACACTCACACTATTTATTCTCACCACATACACTGCTTATTACCATGTATTAAGCATTCATTCCCACTGCTTGACACTGCTAAATACCCTAGCAGAAGTACTGGTGTGATAGACATCTTTGTCCTGCAGTCAATAATCATTTATCAAGTACCTTCTCTCTCTTTCTCTCTCTCTCTCTCTCTCTCTCTCTCTCTCTCTCTCTCTCTCTCTCTCTCTTTCTCTCTCTCTCTCTCTCTGTCTCCATATCTATATCTATAGATATGCACACACACATTTATGTATGTATGTATGTTCCAGGCACTGTGTTAAGTACCAGGGAGTCAAAGAAAGGCAAAAGATAATCCTTGTCCATGAAGAGCTCATAGTCTAATGGGGGAGATAACTGTGTAAAACAAGATACACACAAGATTAATTGAAGATAATCAACAGAGGGAAGAAATTAAGGGGATTCAGGAAAGGCTTTTTTAAGATAACTAGGACTTGAAGGAAGGCGATCACCCCATTTGGCTGTTTTCCAAAGTCCTAGCACTGGAGACACATATCAGGGCATCATTTGCAAAGCTCTTCTTCTCCAGCCTCCATGTCCCATAGTGTCTCATTCTTCTAAGAATACTAATAATAATCAATAATAATAACCAATAATCATCATCATCAATAATCAGTCAAGAGATCACCAAAGATTTACTAAGTATCTACAGTGTGCCAGGCACTGTGCTAGGTACTGGGAATATAGACAAATATGATACAGTTTCTTTCTTTTTTTTTTTTTTAAAGCAATTGGGGTTAAGTAACTTGCTCAAGGTTACACGGCTAGTCATTTGATTTATGCGTGGGTGCTCATTTTCTGAGGCCGGATCTGATCTCGGGTCATCCAAACTCCGAGGCCGACGCTCTTACTCACTGCGCCACCTAGCCGCCCCCAGTTTCTTTCTTAAAATTTTTAAAAAAAATTTATTTTATTTTTAATTTATAGAATGAAATAAACATTTTCATAAAATATAAAAATGATAGCACATGAAACTATAAATCTATTATGTACAACTTGTTATTCCTTTTAAATATATAATAAAGCTGTCATGTAAATTCTCCCCCACCCTCTGCCAGGTGTCTACCAGTCCCTTTTCATAAGAAGCTTATAGTCTAAATTACTTTCAGAACTTTATATTTTTACTGAGGGCTTGTAACAGCAAGCACCCCATTGTCCCCAGGGTGGCTGCCAACACAGGTTCTTAGATCTGCTTTTCTAAAGGAAAGCAACTCAAAATGGGTTAACAATCTTGCTTTAATCAATCAAACATATGTCGTTTACCTAGTTCAGGGGAAAAAGGTCAGCACCCCAAACTTCAGAGTATACAGACAGAAACATTTCAAGCAGACAGACCTCCAACTGTCCAACCATTACATCCATACCAAATCACAAATCACAGTTACCAGAGAGGGAAGCATCAACATCTGGGTTTTTCAAAGCCGGGTGGGGGAGGGGGAGGGGTGGGGGGTGGGGTCTCAAAGGCAGCCCAGAGTCTTATCTGGTCAAATCACACAACACTTCTCAAAGTGAGCCCCAAAGCAAAGCCTCCCATCAGGGCTTATATAGCCTTCTCCTGGCTCAGAGAATGTAACAACCTTCTTGACCCACTGCCCAATCACAAAGTATCTCCTGAAAAACAAGCCTCCCGCCACAGGCTCCAGGTGCACTTAAGCCTAGGGTCAGGGAAGATCTTAAAAATTTATGTTCCTATAACAGGGCTATATTACAATATTAATTTAATCTTGGGTAGAATCTGTATATGTTTAGGAACTATAGAATTCCCAGCTTTTAGTCTTTTTGTTGTTGTTCCATTCAGTGCATATGTGATGAACTTAAAATATTCAAAGTAGATTTTAATTGATCCCTTACTATTTAAGCCCTCAATTTGACCTTGATTTAATTTAAGAAACATTTATTAAGCCCCTAGTGTGTGCAAGGAAATATGCTAAGTGTTGAACATACAAAGATAAAAGCAAAACAGGTTTTGCATATAATAAGCCCCATAGGACTTATCTTCTACTGGGTCAGAAGCAACATGTACCCACATAAATACGAAATATGTACAAAATAAATGAGGAGTCATTTGGGGGAGTGTAGGCACTAACAACATGGGGAACTGAAAATACCTCTTTTGGAAGTCAAATCACTCTTGTGCTTGGAGGAGAGCCTGTAAATCTTTGGTGATCTCTTGATTGATTATTGATGAATATTATTATTGGTTATTGTTATTGATTATTTTTAGTATTATTAGAAGAAAGAGGCACTATGGGGCATGGAGGCTGAAGAAGAAGAGCTTTGCAAATGATGTGGGAGATTGCCCTGATATGTGTCTCCAGTGCTAGGACTTTGGGAAACAGCCAAATGGGGAGATTGACTTGACTTCCTTCAAGTCCTAGCTACCTATTTCAAAAAGAAGGTATCTTTCTCCTCCAACACTGCCACCATCCTGACCCAGGCCCTCATCATCTCACACCTGGACACTACAATAACCTTTGGATGCTCAGCCTGTCACGAATCTTTCTCCTCTCCAGTCTATCTTCCATATAGCTATCAAAGTGATCTTCCTAAAGTATAGGTCTGATCATGTCACCCCACCCTCCCCTCCCCACTCAATAAACTCCAATGGCTTCCTATCACTTCCAGGATTAAACATGAAATGTTCTGTTTAGCATTCAAAGTCCTTCATAAGCTTTCAACCCCCTCTCCCCTTCACATTCTCTTTTTTTTTTTTGGTTTTTGGAGGGCAGTTGGGGTTAAGTAACTTGCCCAAGGTCACACGGCTAGGTTTTTTGTTTGTTTGTTTGTGTGTGCGTTAAGTGTCTGAGGCCAGATCCGAACTCAGGTCCTTCTGACTCCAGGGCCAGCGCTCTACTCACTGTGCCACTGGCCACCCCCCCTTTACATTCTTAAATGTACCCTTTCCCTCTCACATACTCTGGGATCCAGTGACACTGACCTTACTCTTCCTTCAATAAGATATTCCATTTTTAGACTCCAGCAATTTTTGCTGGTTGTCTTGCATGCCTGGAATTCTCTCCTTCCTCACTTTGCCTGCTGGCTTCAATCAAATTCCAACTAAAATCCTATCTTCTACAGGAAGTCTTTCCCAATTCGCCTTAATTTTAGCGTCTTCCCCCTATGTATTATTTTCTATTTATTCTTTCCATAACTTGTTTGTACATAGTTATTTGCATTTTGTCTCCCTTGTTAGACTGTGAACTGAACCTTGAGAGCAGGCACTGTCTTTTGCCTTCCTTTATATCCTCAGTGCTTAGCACAGTTCCTGGTACATAGCAGGTACTTAATAAATGCTTGTTGATTGTCTACTTGCATTCCAGATGTAAGGGACCACCATTACAAAGACATAGACAGTGGAGATGAAATATTATATACACATAATAATTCACAGGGCAATTTGATTGCAATGGAAATTGTGTAAAGGGGTATAATAGGCAACAAGATTAGAAAAGTCAGTCAAAGACATACAATTTATGACCTTGTATTGTTAACTATCTTTATGTGTATATATTTCATATCCTCTTCAGAACTTGGTATTCCCTGTTGAGACCGAAACATTGAGTGGCATAAGACAAGGGGTTAGTAATCAGTGATAACATCTTGGGGGTCAGATTGAGGCAAGAGTACTCAACAATTACTTCCTATTGATCCATAGAAAGGAGAGGGATTCAAGAATCTAGGACAGGGGTGGGGAATCTGCAACCTTGAGGCCACACATGGCTCTCTAGGTCCTCAAGTGTGGCCCTTTGACTGAATCTGAACTTCCAAGTTCTGTTGGATTCCATCAAAAGGCTGCACTTGAGGACCTAGAGGACCACATGTGACCTCGAGGCCACAGGTTCCCCACCCCTGATCTAGGAGAACAGGTTCAAGCAGAAACCAAACAGACTGGGTGAGTCTAGATGTTGGGAGAAGCAATCCAAACTGAACAGAACAGGAAAAATGAAAATAGAAAGCCCATTAGAAAATGCATTGGATTTGGAGTCAGGAGACCTGGGCCTGAACCCTGACTCTAACCCTAGAAGCATGATCATGGGTACATTACATTATTTTCTCTGAACTTCAGTTTCTTCATCTGACAATGGAAATTATAAATAATATATGCACTACCTATCTTACAGGATTGTTCTGATGAAAGTATGTTGTGAATTTTAAAGTGTGACATAAAAGTTTTATTATCTATATTTTATTAACCTCTATTATTAATGAGAAGAATCATGGAGGAATGGAGAGAGTAGGATGGACTTTGAGCCAGAAGGACCTGGGCTCAAGGTTTACCTCTTACACATTGTGGCTAGTGGTGGGCCTTTCATCATCCCAGCCAACACAGTAAAACTATAAGTTAGAGTGCAGCTGCTGGTCTCCAGTGATGGAGGGAGTATCCCTATTGTTAGATGCAGATATAGACCAAAAAGGATCAATATTATTATTAGTAATAGTAAGCAGGCAGGAAATAATCAGGAAGTCACCAGAATATCAAGCATGAAATTGACAATGGAGAAAAGAGGCCTGGGAGTCAAATCTGGCCTCAGACACGTATCTGCTGGTGACCTTGGGTGAGTCACTTGATCTCTTTTTGCCTCAGTTTCCTCATCTATAAACATGGGAATAATAATAGCACCGCCCTTGCAGGATTGTTACAAGGATCAAATGAGATAGTAATTGTAAATTACTTAGCATAGTGCCTCTACATAGTAGGTACTGTATGAATGTTAGCTATTACTATTACTTATTATTAGTTTGACATGTTATAAGAGTATGGATTCAGAGTCTGGAAGGCCTGTGTTCAAAAATGTCCTCTGAGGGGCAGCTAAGTGATGCAGTGGATAGAGCACCTGCCCTGAAGACAGGAGGACCTAAATTCAAATCTGGCCTCAGACACTTGACACTTACAAGCTGTGGGCAAGTCACTAACTCTGATTGCCTCTAAAAACAAATTCCTATGATACTTAATAGCTATGTGATCATAGGCAGATACTGAGTCTCATTGTTAAAATAGGGGTAATGATACCTACATACCTCTCTCCCAGGCTGGTTTAATAGTCAAATGCAACAATAAATGCAAACTGTTTGGCAGCCCTTAAAGTATAATGCCACTTACTGCCATTGTTGTTATTGTTACCTGATGAGGAGTGTTAGCCACCTTTTGAAGGGGAGCTAGTGTGCTGACCTTGCCCATCCTTGTGCCTTGTAACTGGGCAAATGGATCAGCTCTAACCAGTTTCTAAGTGTCTTGAGAGGGGAGACTGCATTCTCCTTCTTTATATCATCCATAGTAATTAGCATCGTGCTCTGTCCCTAGTAGAAGTTTGGTAGATAGTTGTAAACCATTTATAATTATTTTTTGCATTTTCAAACTAAAAGCACCGTTTAGAACTCCTGCTCTAAGTGATGTTTTTGTGCAGTCATTTAATCATATGCGACTCTTCATGACCCCATGGATCATTGCATGCCAGGTCCTTCTGTCCTCCACTATCTCCCGAAGTCTATCCATGCTCACATTCATGGCTTCCATCTGTCCATCTCATTTTCTTCCATCCCTTTTTCCTTTTGCCTTCCATCTTTCCCATCAAGGTTTTTTTCCCCCCTAGTGAGTCCCATCTTATTATGTGGCCACAGTATTTAAACTTCACTTTCATTTCCATTGAGGAAGTTGGGAGACTTGGATTTAAATGCACCTCAGACACTTACTTGCTGTGTTACTTTGGATAAATCATTTCTTCTCCTCTTTGCCTATTTCTATTTAAACTTCTATTTTTATTTAAACTTCACTTTCACTTCTAGTGAATAGCCTGAATTAATTTCTTTAAGTATTGGCTGATTTGATCTCCTTGCTGTCCGAGGGACTCTCAAAAGTTTTCTCTAGCACCACAATTCAAAAGCACTGATTCTATGGTGCCTTAACCTTCCTTATAATCCAGCTCTCATAGCCATATATTGCTACTGGAAAAACCATATAACTTTGGCTATGCAGATTTTTGTTGGCAAGGTGATGTCTTTGCTTTTTAGTATGCGGTCCAGAGTTGCCATAGCTTTCCTTCCAAGGAATAAGCATCTTTTAATTTCATAACTGCGGTTGCTATCTACAGTGATATTTGAGGCCCAAAATATAAAATCTGACAGCTTCCATTTCTTCTCCCCCTGTTTGCCAGGACGTGTTGGGACCAGTTGCCAACATCTTAGTTTTTTTTTTTAATATTAATCTACTTGCTCCAAGTAATTTCCCATTTTGATGAAGTTATGGGTTGTTGATGGCCTTAACTTGAGAGATAAGATGCTTGCCTGTGTTGTCTGAATAAAATATGCAAACTGGGGCAGCCCAATGGAATGAAATAGCAGAACAGGGCTTGGGTAATATAAGAGAGGTTGAAATACAACAAAGTGTCTCAACACTTTAAGAGCATGGATGTGATGAGCCAACGTAATTGTTTTGCTGATTTAAGTTTATCTATCACAAAGGAGAATTCGAGGGAGAGAAGAGGGCGGTACTGCGTAACTCTCAGCTGTTCTTAAGATTTCAGGGTAGAACATTTGAATTTCATACAGATTTTAAGTGCAGGGAAATTGAATGAAAAGATAAATGTATCTTTCAACCCCTAAATACTTATGGAAATTAACTGTATGCCTTTAATTATTGTATTTGGCGGGGGTCGAACAAAATTATTATACTTTTTGCTGTCTGGTGCATATGCTTTTCAGGAAAAAAAATTAAACATTAAGATTTACATAAGTGTTTTTCCATCCCTTGTGTATAAATTGGTAATCTGTATTGTACTTTATTAATATTGTTGATTTCGCACTGTAAGGCAGATATAAGGAAGCAGACGTTAAGGGGAGAGATTTAATCACAGAATAATCAGGGCTGGAATTTTAAATAGGATATCATTAGCATGTTAATGAATTTTCTCACTTTGTGCCAGCTGCCCAAGTATAAAAGATACTGCAGATGTACTGCAAAAATCTGGCTTGGTGAACTAGCAGAGTTCTATGCAGCGGAACCGTCACAATATCAAAGGATTCTAAAAGAGAATCTCCAATGGCAATATTTTGCTTTGCTGTGCATGAATGAAATCTCATTTAGTAACTTCCATTTGTTTGCTTTTGGGAGTATGGAAAAGGAGGGGGGTAGGTGCTGAACTTGAAAGGGAATTCTGATTTGGATTAGGTGTCTGGAGTTGGTACTCTTGCCCGTAGGTTAAAAAGCCCTTATGTTCAAGGTGACATAATCACTGCTTCTTCTTTCTAGTGACCTCATCATATTGAATGAAAAATAGATCATAAAAAGATCATAAAAGGGAAGGTAATGCCCCTTCATCAGATACAGGATTTCTAGGTGGTATAATGTCTAGAATGCTGAGCCTGGAATCAGGGATACTTGGATTCGAATGCACCCCAGACACTCACTTGCTGTGTGACCTTGGGCAAGTCATTTCATCCCCTTTTTGTCTTTCTTCATTTATAAAATGAGGATAATAATAGTACTTTTCTCCCAAGATTATTATAAGCATCAAATAAAATAATATTAACGCACTAACCATGAAATTATTGCTATTATTATTACTTATCTCTTTATTTTCATGCCAGCTGATGTATCTTTCATAACTTTGCCTCGTGCCCCCTATAATACATATACCCATGTTTGCATATATTAGCATGCATATATGAATACATAAATATATATGTATAAATATATACATAAATATATGCATGTGCATATGACTGTATCATGGGCATGGGGAAAATATCTATTTTGTCGTTGTTCAGTTGTGTCTGGTTCTTCGTGATCCCATGGACCATATCACTCAAAGACTATCCATAGGATTTTCTTGGCAAAAATACTGGGGTGGTTTGCCATTTCCTTCTCCAATGAATTTAAGACTCGCCCAGGGTCACGCAGATAGTAAGTGTCTGAGGCTATATTTGATTCAGGTCTTCCTGACTCCAGGTCTAGTGCTCTGTCCACTGAGCCACCCATCTAGCTGCTTCCAAAATATGTATAGCTGTATATATTCTCTATATAACTGTACCTCTAATCTCCATCTTTGTGTATGTTCAGAGCCACAGCTACATTTCCAGTACAGCTAAATTTCGATATATAACCTGAGTCTGAGCTCTAGTGAGGATGCTGGATGCTCTGTCTATAGGGAGTGATCAATATTCTTCTCACTGTTTATGAGATTGATTTACTATAGCAAATGACCACAGCACAGATGTTTTAGTGTAGGACTTCTGATAAGTCTGAAAGCATGGTAGTGAGCTGCACAGAACTAGTCTCGTTTTAGGGGAGGAGAGAGAATAGGACTTTGATGGGGGCTTGAAGAATATACAATCATTTCTTAGTTTCCTTTACAATCTGGATCCACACTGTTTGGGTATATAAAATGCATCATGTATAAATCATACAAGAATCATGCTTTTTCTTTGTTTGGAAATGTGAAGAACAAAAACAAAAGTTTTAGAGAAAACTTTATTTTCTGATTAAAAAAAATGTTCTCAGCCAGAATGTTTGTTTTCCCTGACTTGTTCCCTTTTTTGGTGGAGGTTGAGGGTCAACTTTTTAGAAAAGCTTCATCTTTGAGTCACTTTTTTTTTCATTTCTTCCCTCTCTGGGAGCCTTGTTCCTTCCTCAGCAGGCCTTCTTTATGTTCCTCTGCTGTTGGGCTTTTAGTTCAGGCTAATATATGTTCCACCTTCTCTTTCCCTACTTTTTCCATTCTTATAAAACCATCTTTTTTCATCTGTATAAAATTTCACTTTGTAGTGTCAGTCAGCTAGCATTCCTTAACTATCTACTATGTGCAAACCCTGTACTAAGTGCATATTATGCATAGAAAAGCAAAAGATCATCCTTGCTCTCAGGGGGCTCACAGTCTATTTCCACTATTTTTATTGCTTCAGTGGTTCTAGTCTGTCACCAGCTGGCTGCATAACTACTTATGCACACTTCTTATACCATCTGCAAAATGAAGAGCTGGGTTATCACTGATGTTCCCTCCAGTCCTAGATTTGTAGAAATGGAAGAGCCCTCAGAGGTCTCTAGGTCTCCGATGTAGGTACGCTAAACCTAACTACATACTCAGGGGTGTATATTGTCTGCAAGTGGGGCTGCCTTCCTCAAGCCTTTCCCTGCTCCGATCCACTCTCTAACCACCAAAGGAATTTTCCTAAAATACAGGTCTGATCATGCCACCACCCTACTCAGTAAGTTGTGGTGGCTTCCATTGCCTTCAGGAGCAAATACAAAATGCTCCGTTTAGCATTCAAAGCCATTCTTAGCCTAGCCCCCTCCTGCCTTTCCAGTATTCTTCTTTTTTTTTCCTTACTTGTCTTCCTACACCATACACCCTCACACATAATCTTCCATCCAGTAGAAGGCCTCCTGGCTCTTTGATGAATGAGATACTCCATCTCTCAACACTGGGCATTTTCTCTGGTTGTCCTCCATGTCTGGAATGCTTTCCTTCCTCTTGTGTGGGATAAAAGAGTTCAGAGTCTGAATCTGAGATTAGAAAAGGTCTTTATTCTTTCTCATGAGAAAGGACTCTGCCCCTGTCACTCAAATGGAGTCTGCCAGGGAGAGAACAGGGAGAGAACAACAGGTAGAAGCAAGCCCATGGCTACTAATGCAGAAACCCAACCCCCCCAACTGGCCTTCACTCCCATTGGTAGGGAGGCCGGCCTACAACCTAAGCCAGGAATCTATCTCAGAGGCAAAGGACACAGAAACCTGTGGGTGTCCAATGCAAGGCCAGGAAGGCAGTTTTGTCCTTATTTGGCATATCTTGTGCTGAGGTGGCATTGGGGAGGGTCTCCATTGCTCTGAGTCCCAGATTCCTGCAAGGTTAGGTGACTTCTAAACTTAGGCCTAGTGGATGCTGAAGCCACTCTAGATTTGATTTTTTCAGAATGGGGAAATTTCACTGCAAATTATCCCTCACACTCTGTTCCAACTACTGACCTCTCTGGCTTCTTTTAAATCCCAACTTAAATTTCACTTCTGCTAACCTTTGCTAAGGAAGCCTTCCCCAACTGCTCTTAATTCCACTGCTTTCCCTCTTCATTTATTTCCTATTTATTCTGTATATAGCTTGCTTTGTATATATTTGTTAACATATTGTCTTTCCCATTAGATTGCAGTCTTCTTTAGGGCAAGGACTGTCTTTCATACTTAGTTATAGTGCCTAGCACATAGTAGGTGCTTAATAAATGTTTATTGAATTAGATGGTAGGAATACCAAAGATACAAAGGAAACAGCCCAGGTGTACTTGTAAGTAAATTCATGGTAAAGTGACAGGATGGAGGTGGGGGGAGGAGGAGACACTTATACCTGGGTATAGAAATGACAGAAAAAACCTCCTGTAGTAGCACTTAAGCTCTGAATAGAACTAGGGGGGAGAGGTTCTAAGAGTCCTAGATGAGAAGGGAGTGCTTTCCAGGTGTGGAGGACAGCCTATGAAAAAGTGCCAAAATGGGAGATGAAATGATGACCTCCATACACTGAGGGGAATAATTCAGTTTGAGTGGAATGTAGAGAATGTAAAGAGAAATATAACAAGGAAATCTTTGATTTTGGTTTTGCTATTTGTAATTCATAAGAGGCAGCCTGGCATGGTGGATGGAGAGAGCTAGCCTCAGAGGAGTCTCTGACACATACTGACCATGTGATCCCAGACAAGTCACTTAACTCCCAAGGGCACTGGGTCTCAATTACAGTATGACTGATGATCCACATGGCTAGAATGGCTGTCCTGATTGAGCATTCCCTATACAATGAAATCATACATCTGTTTTTAAAAAATGGAACCTCAAAAAAAGAAGCCCTAATATTAATTTGAAACTAGGAAAATAGGCATTTTAAAAATCAAGGCACTCATTTTTTCTCATTTTCTGTGTAATTTATCATTACCTCATAATGAAAAATGGGGGGAGATTTCTGCCCAAATCTGAATTGATTGTATCATATATAGTCATATGTGCATATGACATAACCTCTGAACTTGGGAGCATTGAAATAGGAACCAAAGATGTGTCAACACTGCAAAGCCATCAGGGTTGGAGTTAGAAATCTGACAACTACTCCACTGAGTTGTGGCCATTTTGCTCTATGAGACTGATAAAAGTCCAGGAGGACAGGGACCAGGTGTTATTTATCTTTCTTTTTCTACCCAGGGCCTAGCACAGGTGCTTTGAATAGAGTAGATTTTATGTGTGTGTGTGTGTGTGTGTGTGTGTGTGTGTGTGTGTGTGTGTAAATATATACACACATTATATCATATGCATATATATATATACACATGCATATTATTTTATTCAGTTCTATACACACACACATAGTGTGTGTGTGTATAGAACTGAATAGAATAATCTCAGGTGTTACATTTAGACTAGAGAAAGCATGATGTGGTGGGATTGGGAGGCAGGGAAAGGGTTCTTAGCATTGGGTTTGTCCTTAACTATCTTTGTGAAGTCAAAAGCTTCACTTCATCTGATTTTCTAATCTGTAAAAGGAAAAACTTTGATTAGATGACTTCTAATGCTCTCCCTAGCTCTTTGATTTCCCAGGATTCCATCAATACCTTTATATTGGTTTTCTTTTCAGCAGACTGCTTCCCATATCTCCTTTTTTTCTTCCTAATTTCTCACATTTATTGATATAACTATTCAAACTGTTTCCCTGTCTTTTTTTAGAATATCCTTGAGTTCTCCTGTGAAACATCCTCTGATAGTCTGAACTATTTACTATGGGACATATTGCAATGGATGGTGTGACAACCCCATAGCAATGGGAAGTGGGGTAGTGCCCAGAATTCAGCTTAATGTACTTGATTATCTGTAAAATAACATTCTGCTTTGTAGATTTTCCATAGAAGTCTAGCAGGTTCTTCTTTTACACTTGCCAGCTGAGTCCTAAACTCCTTATATTCAGTTGTTTTATTCCCTGGACTATAGCCGTATTACTGAAAAAATTTCTGGAAGATGCCTATGACTTTAAAAGATGCCAACCTTGCTGGAAATGGGGTCAACTGTATCAGCATCCTAAGAGACTACTTGATAAAATTAGTGACACTGTCCACCTCTACTTTGGTATATTATGCTGGGGTTTTATTGGTGTGTGTTCTCCCCAAAGAGGCAAGTACATGAGTTTTAATGGTCACAAGTTCTCTTGCGGATAAATCTCTCTGAGCTTCGGTAGGCTGGTCCTCAAATGATAGAAACAAAGCCTGTCCCTGGGTTTACATTTGAAGAGTTTGCTGCCTAACAGAGATTGTGCCCCCCTTAAACAACCTATAAGGATAAATGGTCACCTTTACAACATGGTGAGGAATCAGAATAGAATGTGAATAAAGGACCCTACACACATATAAATACATATTGCTATTTGTGCTTTGAAAAAAACACACAGTATATTTAAATTTAAACATCAGAATCAGTTGAACTTATGTTTATAATTATTTATACTTAAAATCAAATTTATATAGATAAGAATTCCACAACAACTTATTAATTATACTGACTGCTGCAATAGGAGGTAGTTACTTATAATTTTCTTCATGACTCTTTATTTTACCCAAGCATTTCTTGGAGCTTCTATGAGACACATGCAGAGTTGTTATAGCTATTACATATTCAAAGTATTCTTTAAGTGAGGCACTCTTCTTACTCTTTTTCCAAAAGAACAAATTGGAAACACCTCATTGTACAGTCTTTCATTGCAAAAAGTTTGCCCCTGATATCACATCTTTTCTTTATCAGAGATGGTGCTTTAATTGCTTAAGACATTCATTCTTAGCCTGGTTTTCTTTCTCCTGGTAGATGTCCTCTTAGTTTCTTGGTTAAAAAAACAAAAGCTTACTGCAGTCACTTCTGATAGTGTTCATTTATATTACAATGAGTACACTGATGGGGACAGCAGGTTTTTTGTGTGTGTCCTTGTTTATTCATATGTATGTTTACCTCCAATTTTTCATGCCTGAAATAAATTGGCTGAAACCTATGCTTTTTTCCTATAATATGAAGATAAAATGCAGATAGCATTTTAAAAAAAGGATCTGTATTGTTTATTCTTAGCCAAGGATGCTGTGACCCACCCTCAAGATGAACTGTATATTTTCTATTAAAAGGCAAATCCTTTCTTTCCAAAGGTTGAATGAGAAGGGAACTGAGAGTCCTGAAACAAGCCAGAGATGAGTATATTTCTTGTGTCTCAGGCACTTATGTTTGGGTTGTGAGTTGGAAACGTTAGTTCACTTCAAATCACTTCTGGGTATTTTGTTGTATCAAACAAGTGTTGCTAGCTTTGTTTCCTGATCCCCCAAACATATCTTGACTCAGTACCTTTCCATACTGTTTCCTTGGTCTAAAATAAACACTTTTTCCACTTTTGCCTCTGAATTCTCACACATCCTTTAAAGCTCACCTCAAATGGTATTATTGCTTTCATCTCCCATTGGTAATGACATCTTTCTGCCTTCTGGTAGTTTTTTGTTTTGTACCTCTTTGATTAGGTGCAAAACAGCTAGGTGGCTCAGTGAATAGAGTCTGGATAGGGTGTGGGGTTAGGAAGACTCATCTTCCTGAGTTCAGATCTGGTCTCAGATACTAGCTGTGTGACTCTGGGCAAGTCACTTAACCCTGTTAAATGAATTGGAGAAGAAAATGGCAAACTGTTCTAGTACCTATGTCAAGCAAACCCCAAATGGGGTCATGAAGATTTGGACATGACTGAAAAGTGACAAATCAGATGAATTTATGTTATATTGCATATTCAGTTTTTTTGTCTTTATCTTTTTCTTCTCCTGTATTGTAAGGTAAGGTCCACAAAGGCACTCTTTCTCTCACTCTTGTTCTCTCTCCCCTTAGCATCTCTGGGCAAGGTAGGTGTTTACTAAATGCTTGTTCAGTTGAATTAATCCCAACTAATAAAAAAGTTCTACTATTATTTAAAAGTTCTACTATTCATTGTTGGAATTTTTGCCCTGGCTGTCATACTTTTTTTTTTTTTTTTAGGGCAATTGGGGTTAAGTGACTTGCCCAAGGTCACATGGCTAGTTTTTTTGTGTGTTAAGTGGCCCATGGCTGTCATATTTTTCAATGCTTGTGTAAAGAAATTTTTCTCTTCACCTCCCCTCACCCTTTATTCTCTTTTGTAATCTTAAATTTTAGCTTTCATCGTTGTATCTCAATCTTTTTAGCCTCATAATTGCTCTTCCATGAAGCTGTCTTATGCTTGGAAAAAGAATGAGTGCTGAAGTAAGTGGTATCCCAGTTTGCCATTGAGTTTAAAACAAACAAGTGACTTTTTGCAAAGTAAAGAAAGGAGTTGGATGAAAGCAATAGTATTTCTGTCTGCCTGCCAAGAGATTGTTTTGTCCACCTGCCTGTCCTCATGTTTCCTCTTTGTCTGCCCTAGTCCATCAAAGGCTTATATCCCTTTATAGTGGAGGGCCCTCCAGAACACAGAGGCAATTTTTAAAGAACCAGGAAGTAACTGACTCCTGAGGAAGGTGGAGCTGGGAGGACAGTTCAGCATGAATGATGGCACTCCAATTTAATATTTATGGAGAAAGATGAAACCATCTATGGTTACTTAAAAACCTACTGACTTTACATAATCAAATATTTATGACAAAGAATCTGCTTATATTTTAAATGCCAACATATTTATAGAACATAATTTTATTTAATCACCATACTGCTGACATCACTGTTGCAAAATTTTTTTTTTAATTTTAAAATAATCCTTTCAAAGTAAGTACATATTTAAGATTACATTTAAACTGAGTTGCCTTTTTGGCTTTTTTCATTGTCCATACCCAACTATTATCAGACCATTTTATTTAATCATCACAAATATCTCTTAGTGCAATAACGCAAATACTTGTATTTGCTTTATGTTTACCTCAGTTACATTTACTATATATTTAACCCCTCACCCCCTCCAAAAATAGCCTCTGAAATGAATTATTCTAAGAATACTATGTGGATGGATCCTTGAACTCTTTTGCTGGTTCTGCCTTTGACATCCTGTGGACTTGGGCTACCTTAACATAAGACAAGCTCAGAAGAATTGGAATGAAACTAGTACATTGGCTAGACCCATATTTCCCCTACTCAGCAAACTCCTGATTACCTCTGGGATCAAATGTAAATTCTGTCTGACATTTAAAGCCCTTCATGACTTGGCTTCTTCCTACATTTCAAGTTTTCTTTTACACATAAAACATACATTTAGACATTTACTACCTTCTGTGCACTCTATGGTCCACAAACCACTTTTCATCTCTTATTTCCATGCCTTTAAACTGTCTGTTCTTCTTGCCTGAAATTCTCTACCTTAGCTCCACCTTTTGACATCTCTAGTTTTCTTTAAAATAGTTCATTTGCTACCATCTAAATGAAACCTTTCCCAGTCCCCCTAGCCACAAGTGCCCACCCTCCCCAAAAATCTTGTATTAATTTTGTATTCATATGAATGTCTCAAAGGCAGGAATAATTTCATTTTTGCATTTTTATCCCCAGCACCCTAAAAACATTGCCTGATACATCAGTAGGCACCTAATAAATGCCTGTTGACTTTATCCCCAAGATTTGTCCTTTATTCTCTTCCTTCCACTTCCTACATATTCTTTCAGCAATTTCTTCTGTTATCATGATCTAAAGGATCAGCCCTATGAAGATGACACTTAAATCTGTGTGTCTAGTCCCAGTTTATTTTCTGAGTTTAAATCTACACTTCCATTTCAATTCAATAATTATTTATTAAGTGCTTACTATGTACTAAGCCTGCATGTGCTAAGTTGCTGCTAGACATCTATATTTGGACGGCTTACCGGCACTGAAACATACCCCAAACTGAAATCTCAGAGTTGTCTTTGTCTCTTCTCTTTCCCTCAGCTCCAGCATCCTGTCAATTACTCAGCTCTGCTGGATTCTCTTTCATAATGTCTCTTCTTATGATTTTCCCTTTTCTATCCTTATGGTCATCACCCTAGGCACTCCATCACACCTTAGGCACTCCATTATGGCAAAATAAAATAATTAAGTAAAGCTATCTAATACAAAAACCCTGTCTAACAATGTAAACTGCATTCTTCCATGGCAGGTTTTCCACCTATCTGCTTTGAGAAAAGGAGGGAGAGATGTTTCATTTTCTTTTCTCCATAACCTTCACTGTTTTGTTCAATTACTTGGCATTGTTTCTCTTTGGTGATCTTTTCATTTACTCCTCCATTATCTTGTGAATGAATTACTGTAATGACATTTTGCCTAATTTGTCTCTCTCCAGTTTCTTACCTCTCTGATCCATCTTTGACATTTTTATTATTGTTGCCAAATTAATCATTCTACTGCACAAATCTGTCATTTCCCTGATGTAAAACTTTTGTTGTTAGAATAAATGAATCCTTGGCATGGCACTCAAGTTACTCTACTACCTGGTTTTAACCTTCCTTTCCAGATTTATTTCTCCTTACTCCCTTCTATATTCTCTTTCTAAAGGCAACTAGGTGGTACAATGAATAGAGTACTGGATCTGGAGTCAGAAAAAACAGTTCAAATTTAGCCTCTAAAACTTCCTGTGTGAGCCTTCCTTCCTCCCCCCCTGCCAAGTCACTTAATCTCTGTCTATCACAGTTGTCTCAACTATAAAACCTAGATAATAATAACATGTACCTCATGGGGTTGTTGTGAAGAAAAAATGAGATATTTGTAAAGCATTTAACAAAGCTTTTACCTAAGTCCCAGACACACAGTAGGTGCTTAATAAATCTTTGTTCCCTTTCTGTCCTCTGTGTTCCAGCTAGTCTCAACTAGTAGTTATTACCTAGTTTCATTCTGTCTTCCTCCACCTCTGTGTATTTATAACAACTGGCTCTAGAATATGCTTTTCCCATGGCTCTCTATTGAAATTTCCCTTCAAAGACCAACTCAGGGCTTGCCTCCTCCATGAAGGCTCCCCTCATTCAACCATCAGCTAAAATTTTTTAAACCATTAAAAATATCTTTCTTCAAAGTTTCTTTTATTTTATTTTATTTTTGCTTTTTGGAAGGCAATTGGGGTTAAGTGACTTGCCCAAGGTCACATAGCTAGTTTTTGTATTAAGTGTCTGAGGCTGGATTTGAACTCAGGTCCTCCCAACTCCAGGGCCAGTGCTCTATTCACTGCGCCACCTAGCCACCCCTCTTCAAAATTTCTGATAGGACTTTGTACAGATTTTGCATTGATCACACTCTGTCTTTTATGATATTTACCTTTTGTTCCATTTTAACCACTCTATTGGATTATATATTTCTTTAGGGCAAGGATTCTCTTTTTTTTTAATTTTATTTTTTTATTATTTTTTTTAAACAAATGCTTTATTAACTTCTGTTTTACATCATTCATTTCCGCCAGATTTTGAGTTACAATCATTTTCCCCCCATTATTCCCCTCCCCAACCTCCTAGAATAGTAGTCCCACAAGATATCGCTTCCTCCAATCTGCTCTCTCCCATACCCCCATCAACTTTTCCATTAGAGGAAGGTGAATCTTTGTGTCCCAATGCCTGCACATCTTATCTCCCTATTACAAGCAAAAGAGTATTAATAATAGTATTTATATATATTTGAAGCATTTAATGTTACAACCTCGAATTTCAGATCCATTTCCTTCCTCCCTTGTCACCCATTCCTTCTTGGGAGATAAGTAATTCAGTATATGTTGTACATGTCTAGCTATGCAAAACATTATCATAGTAGATATATTGTACTAGGCTGCTTATAATTCCCTCCCACTCATCCCACCCCCAAACCCGGTCCATTCCCTACATGATCCTGTCCCTCTTCTATAGTGGGTACTTCCAACCTCCTCTCACCCCAAGGATGCCCTCCCATCCATCATCCCTCCTCTCATCCCCCTTCCCCCTATCCTGCTGGAGGTTGAGATATCCCATTTAGTATGTATGTCATTTTCTCCCTGAACCAAATTCAATGTGAATGTGGTTTTGCCTTTTTAGCCTTCCTTATTCTCCCCCTCCTTTGCAACCACTTCTCCTACATGAGATAGTTTACCCTACCATGTCTCTCCCCATCTCCTCTTGCCACTTTTCTCTCTCACCTCATAATTTCATCCCTTGAGTATTCTCCCTTCCCAACAAATTCAACCTATGCCCTCTATCCATATATAACTGTAACCATATACACACACATTCACATATGTATTCATATGACTACACCCCCTTCTTCCATTATTTTCATAGTGAGAAAGATATCATCAGTCACAGTTATTGCTTTTCCATATAGGAATGAAAATAGTTCAACTTTGATAAGTTCCCCTTGATCTCTCTTCCCTGATTACCTTCTCAGGCATCTCTTCCTTCCTGTGTCTGGATGTCAAATTTTCTATTCAATTCTGGTTATTTCCTCAAGAATGCTTGAAAGTCTTCTATTCCACTGAATGACCATATTTTCCCCTGAAACAAAATACTCAGTTTTGCTGGGTAGGTGACCCTTAGGTTCATTCCCAGTTCTTTTGCCCTCTGGAATATCATATTCCATGCCCTTCGATCCCTCAGTGTAGAAGCTGCCAGGTCCTGGGCTATTCTGATTGTGTTTCCACAATATTGAAATTGTTTCTTCATGGCTGCTTGGAGTATTTTCTCCTTGATCTGGGGATTCTGGAACCTGGCTATAATATTCCTGGGAGTTTTCTTTTTGGGATCTTTTTCAGGAGGTGATCTGTGGATTCTTTCAACCTCTATTTTGCCCTCTGGATCTAAAACATCAGGGCAGTTTTCCTTGAGAATTTCTTGAAGGTGATTTCTAGGTTCTTTCTTTGATCATGGCTTTCAGGTAGTCCAATAATTTTTAAATTGTCTCTCCTGGATCTATTCTCCAGGTCAGTGGTTTTTCCCATGAGATATTTCACATTGCCTTCTAATCTTTCATTTGTTTGGATCTGCTTAACAGCCTCTTGATTTCTCATAAAGTCATTAGCTTCCATTTGCTCCAGTCTAACTCTGAAGGAATGAATCTCCTCAGTGAACTTTTGAGATTCTTTTTCCATCTGGCAAATTTGACTTTTTAAGGCATTCTTCTCCTCATTGCCCTTTTGGGCCTCCTTTGCCATTTGAGTTAGTCTATTTTTTAAGGTGTTGTTTTCCTCAGTCAGGCTGTTGACCCTCATTTCATACTTTTCCTGCATCCTTCTCATTTCTCTTTCCAATTTTTCCTCCACTTCTCTTATTTGATTTTTAAAGTCCTTCTTAAGGTCCTCTATGGCCTGCAACCCGCTCATGTTTTCCCCTGGGGCTTTTGGAGCAGGACTTCTGATTTCACAGTCCTATTCCCGCTCTATGCCCCCAAAATAGGAGTGTTAATTGCTTGACTTTTGGGCTTGTTGCCACACTATGGCTTTAAGGCCAGCTAGAGGAATTTTCGTCCCGAACGTGTGGGGGGCAACTTCCGTTTCTGGCAAGCTGTAAACCCACCCACGACTTCCACCCTAGATCACAATCCAGATCCAGGGAGGTTAAAGCAAGAGCGATTACCCCCCAAGACTGATCGCTGGATCTCCCCACGATTTGTAGGCTGGGAGCCGGAGCTGCCTCTGAAAACTACAAAATGGCGTGTCTCCTCAGTGGCTTCTAGCCCCCAGGGGAGGGAGCTGACGCATTCCCCAAATACAGGTCCCAAAGTCCATAGGACACTAACCTCTTACTTTGTCCTAGGCCTGTCTATGTTGATAATTCTGGAGTCGCCACAGCTCCTGGTGTTCTGGGGTTCCTCCAGCCGGCTGCTGGCCCTGTCACCCTGGGGCTAAAACCTCGGCTCATGCGGACCTGGGCTCGGCTCGGCTCCTGCGCTCTGCCAGGTCCCAGACCTCTGCGCTGGTCCAGCAGGGCTGCTGGGCTGTCCTCAGCGGGAGGTTAGCTTCTCTGTGTCGTTCTGTGGGTGCCGGGGCTCCAGAAGTTGTTCAGAGTCCTCTTTTACATAGTTTGGGGGGAATCTGGGGACAGAGAGGCTTGGAAGAGCTGTTTCTACTCCGCCATCTTGGCTCCGCCCCCCGGCAAGGATTCTCTTAATCTGGTTTCTGTGAACTTGTTTTTTAAAAAAAACATTTTTTTCAATAATTATATTTTAATACAATTAGTTTACTTTGTAATCCTATGGATTGTATTTTATGCATTTTAAAATATTATTCTAAGAAAGGGTTTGTAGGCTTCACCACAATACCATAGGGGTCCATGAAACACAAAAAGTTAAGAACTCTGGTGCTGGGTAAGGATTTGATTGCTTAAAATACAAAGATTCTCAGAATCAAAAATGGTATTTGCAAATGCAGTAGGTGTTTAATAAATGTTTATTGAATTCAGTGAGTTCTGGGACTTTTAGACTCTACCAGTAGTTAGATTCTTTATTTACTCTGGGAAACAGTGTGTATTGCAGTTAAATTCTCATTCTCTCACTTTTTATACCTACTGAGTGGTTACATTTATATTCATTAGACTGGAGTCTTTGAATGATAAATTTAGCATATAAAGGGACTTTGAAAGTAGGACCATTTGATTCAATTCAGCAAATATTTATTAGAATGACTTTCAGTCTTTCAAATGTAATTAAATTTGAGGGCAATACCAAAGGCAGTGAAAAGACCCTAGGTGGCTGCTGCACATTGGCAATGAAGAGTTTTGACTAAATCAGAGTGTAAAAGATGACGGACAGAAAAATGTATGACTGGAAAGGAAGGTGGACCAGTTATGTAGCCAGTCAGTTGGTCAACAAGCAATTATCAAGTATTTACTATATGTCATACATTGTACTAAGCACTGAGGATACAAAGAATACAAAACAGTCCTTGCTCTCAAGTGCTTACATTTGAATGGGGAAGATGACATATATATAACTAGGTACATATAAAGCATATTTATGGTAGATGGGAAGCAATCTAAAAGAGAAAGGTATTAAGAACTGTGGGACTGGGAAAGGCCTCTTCTAGAAGCGAGGATTTAAACTGAGTCTTGAAAGAAGCTAGAGAAACTAAGAGGCAAAGGTGAGGGGACAAAGAATTCCAGGTGTGGTAGATAACCAGCGCAAAGTCATGGAGGTGGGAGATGGCACTCCATGTTCAAAAAACTGAAAGTAGGCCAATGTTGTTGTATTTTATTTTTTTTTCAGTAAAAAAATCTGAGCTTGATACACAACTTTAATATACAAACTGCCTTTCTCATAGTATATACTACTACACATGGCACCTCAAGGCTGTTCTTTATGTTGTTGTCTTCCCTCTAATTGAGCTTCTTTCTTCCCCTTTCCCCCTGAGTTGGGAAATACACTCTATAAACCAAATACTATTGCAAACGGTATGCCAGATCTTTTCATTGCATAGCTGATGCTGCAAAAGAGCAACCAGGAATGTCTAAGGGAGGAGATGTCAGCAATAAGACCCCAACCCCACACCCACTGAGGTTCTTTTAGGAGTCTTTTAGGTAGCGTGGAGTATCCCGACAAAGGGAACCATCTTGCCATCCAGGTGTTGTCTCCCACTAAGCTGCTGCAAGATAATTCAGTCCATCTGAATTGAATCCAATTCGTCCATGAAGCGCCAACATTTTCCCATTAGAACTTTGATGGCTTCACTCACCAGAACCTCAGGGGGCAAGACACCTGTTGATTCCACTGAAAATATGTAGTGATCCCATACTTGGGCCAGCTGTACCAACTTCTTAAGGTTTTCATGCCGAAAGATCTCTTGGCTGAAGGTATCCAGACGGGGGTTGGCAACTGTGGCTACTTTTTTCCCTTTGACATTTTGCACCTGAATAACACCAGGTGAAAAGCATTGACTCAGCTCCTCGGCTGCTTCTCCCTCTGCTGGCTGGAGTAGAGTGATATCTGTCAACAATCTGTAACTGGCAGTAGTGACAGGAGAAAATTATGCATGGTCTTTGCCAATGCCTTTGATGCAATGCATGAGTAAGGTCAAGCTCTTGGCCAGGATGCAGCTGAGCTCTAAGGATGTCATCATGCACAGGGCGAAGAGTACCTTCTGGGAAAACATCAGCTTGGTTTCCCAGGGGTATATCCATGTCATGTGTTTCATGTATACTTTGTGATTGAGATAAAGTTCATTGGGATCAGAGGAGTCTTTGGCAGCTTGAGGATTTCGGGTACACTTGACCTTCAGCTGAAATTGCAATGTGTCCATCTCAGTACCATCTTCATCACCTTGGTTCTGGTACTCAAAAAGCCAAGGATCAGCACGAATGGGAACAAGTCCCAAACGATGGGCCAGTATCTCATCCTGAACAAGGGATATGCTGTTGTACACAAAGACTTTTTCCACGGCCATAGTTGGAACCTCAGCTAATAAGATCCTCTGAAATGCATTGGCAATGGCAGCATCAATCTCAAACCATATCAAATTCCAACAAGCTTTTATCCATGTGCACCACATCCACGCGGAATTCCTTCTCGAAGTGGCTCTGGTCCCAAGTATCATTGTAACTGCAGTAATTTCCTGGAAAGTCTGTGGTTTGAACGTTTCAGACGCCGAACTCCCCAAGCACTATGTGGCTCTACATCTCCTCTACTGCTCCGAAGGCCACCATCTTGTTGGATTTTAAAATGCATGGAGTGGAATGAAGTATGAAAAGACTGAAAAAGCACAAGGAGGGTTATTAAGAACTTTAAATGCCAGAAGAGGGAGATTACACACACACACACACACACACACACACACACACACACACACACACACACATACATACATATATATATATATTATATTCACATATATATGAAAAAAAATATATATGAAAAAATGTCTCTGCAAGTAATAAGGAGCCATTGGAGTTCATTGAATTGGGGGTGGTGATAGGGATAGGAAATGGTCAGATCCATGCATTAGAAAAGTCGCCTCTGCAGCTTAGTAGAAGATGTAATGGAGTGGGGAGAGGTATGAGTCAGGAAGATCATTAGAAGGCTGTTACAAAAATCTAGGCAAGATATGATGAAGGCCTGATCTAGAGTTGTGTCTGTTTGAGTTAAGAGAAGAGAATGCATTATGAAAGATGTTGTAAAAATAGAAATGACAAGACCTGGCAATAGATTGGATATATGGGGTGAATGAGATTGAGGAGTGAAGGATTACATTGAAGTTTTAAACTTGGATGACCAAGAGGTTGGAGCTGTCCTTGATATTAGTTGGGAAACTGGAATGGGGTGGAGAGTTTAGGGGAAAAGAGAATGAGTTCTGGTTTGAATATGTTGAGTTTGAGATGCCTATGGGACATTTTGTTGGAGATGGGGTTAATTTATGTGAGACTCTGACTCAGGAGGGAGGCAAAGATTGTATATATAGATCTGGGAATCATCTGCAGAGGGATGAACATTGAATCTGTGGGAATTGATGAGGTCACCAAGTAAGAGTAGAGATAAAAAAGAGAAGGTCCTGCACCAGCATTTTTGGGGTAATACCCCAGATTAGCAGACATGACATAGGTGAGGAACCAACAAAAAAGCCTGAGAAAAAGCCATCTGGGAGTTAGAGGAGAATCTAGATGGGAGAATTTCCAGGAGAAGGTAATGAAAAACATTGTCAAGTGCTGCAGAAAGGTCAAGAGTGACAAGAACTGAGGAAGGGACATTCAATTTGGTAATCAGGAGATCAATCATAACTTTGCCGAGTATGTTTTCAGTTGTTTTATCTGGCAATCAGGCCAGATTGCAAAAGGTTTAGAAGAAAGTGAGAGGAAACATAATTTAACCATAAAGGGGAGGAATAATGGAAAATGATAGCTAGGAAAGATGTCAGGGTAAAGTTAGGGTTTTTTAAGGATGGGGAAAATATAAGCAAATTTATAGGCAGTGGGGAAAGAGGTAGTAGTTAGGGAGAGGCTGAAAGAGAGAATAGTGATGAAATATTACCCCTACTAATCTCCTGGAGTAGTTGGGAGAAGAGGGGATAATGGCTGCATATAGGTGGCATTGTCAGAGGGAAGAGCCATGTTTTCATACAAGACTGCAGTGAATAAGATGATAGTGGGGGAAGATACCCGAATGGTGCTAGATGAAGAGGATGAGAGAAGAGGAGACTCTTAACAAATGGCCTTTCTTTTTTTTTTAGATAAGATGCTTCATTGAGAGGGTGGAGGAAGAGTGTGCTGTGGGAGGCTTGAGGAGAGATGAGAAAGTTTAGAACAAGCACTGCTGAGAGTAGGAAAATAACTTGATTAGGAAGGAACGGATGGCTAGTTGCAATGAAGGCCTAGTTGAGATTATATAATATAAATTAGTAATTCCTGATTTCCTTCTGCTCAGTTCATTAGCACATGAATATCAGTGAATGGTGGGGATAATTC
This sequence comes from Gymnobelideus leadbeateri, assembly GCA_011680675.1. Classification (NCBI taxonomy): domain Eukaryota; kingdom Metazoa; phylum Chordata; class Mammalia; order Diprotodontia; family Petauridae; genus Gymnobelideus; species Gymnobelideus leadbeateri. The sequence goes on along the minus strand of WOXC01000635.1, from coordinate 30,078 downwards.
AAGGCTAGGGTTGGACAAGACCATGCAACTCACTCAATAATAACCTCCACTGATACCCATACAACGTTAAGAGATCTAGAGGAAAGCCCCTAGGACAGGTGTGGGGAACATGCCATGTGTGGCCTCTAGGCCAGGTTCCCCCATCTCTGCCCTAGGACATTGGATGCTGAGGCAGCTGACCTTAACCCACTGAGGCAGATAATGGTGCAGTGGATAGAGCACTGGTCTAGAGACAACAAGACCCGAGTTCAAATCTAACCTCAGACACTGACTGGTTCTGTAACCCCTAGACAAGTCACTTAACCTCTTTGCCTGCCTCAGTTTCCTCAAATATAAAATGGAAACGGTAATAGTAATACCTACCTCACAGGGTTGTTATGAGGCTCAAATGAGACAATATTTGTAAAAAGTACTTAGACCCCCTCCCCCACTACCATGGGGTATTTATAGGATGGTAAAGCCAAGCAAGAATCAGTCTCACAGGATGAGAAGCTGAAGGTTATACTCTGTGATTGGGGGAGGGAGTACTCAGATCACTGAGATCACAGATACATCTAAGTAGCAAAGTAAATAAAAGCATGAAACAGATTAGATTTAGATATCGCATACAATATTGTATGAACAGAAGCTAGATGACCTCTTGTCAGGCAAAGGATGGACTACGTGCCTGCCAAGGTCCCCTCAAAATCTCTAATTCTGTTATCCTGGATTTACTCCAAGTTTTCACAAACTGATAAATGCACACGTGTGCATCACCTTCCCTTCCCTATGTGATACAGCACAAATCTTCAGGAGTTTACTCTCTGATCCTTCTCTGTTTACTTGTAACTTTCTTAACTGGATAAGCTGGAAAACAGCTTCAAAAATCATACACCAGGCCCACGTTCTTAGAACTAGGAAGCTATGGCTTATCATTTTAATGAAAGTTGGGTGCCTTTCTTACAATGTACTTTGTCACTGAAACTGGAAATTAAAGAGAAGGGGGTTAATGGGAATTATCCATAAAAGGAAGTCTTGTCTTGGAACAATGCCAGATAAGATGACCTTTTAAACCATTACCTAGTTTTTTATTGAAAACTGTTGAGAGCAGTTTGTAACAGTCATCTCCTCTTCTCTCCATGGATAATTAAATCAAAGATCTCCCTTTCATTTAGGATATGTAATCATATTAAATTACTAGGATTTTGGCATCATGAAAGCACCTTTTTTACTGAGGCAGCTGTTGGTTATCTTTCTTTCCCACCATTCCAGTCTCTTCCTCCCACTCCTCCTGTCTCTCTCCCCTGCCTGCCTTAGACATAGCCTCCCTTCTGCTTTTCCACCTTTGCAACATCCTGTGACCCTCTCCTCCCACTCAGCTGCTCCCCCAATCCCTACATTCTACCCCACCCTCACCCCTGACAGCATCTTTTATCTTTCTGGCCCTTTCTCAACTTCCCACAATCTCAGAAAGGTTCTTAATAAAGAATATCAAAAGCCACCTCCCACATATCCAGCCAGCAGTTCTGAAACACACAGTTTACTTCATGAAACTCTGTCACAACAGGCCCCACTGATTTTGCTTTGGGTTCATTATTTACGTTCTCTTTGACTGCCAGAGTTTATGCTGAGTTTACAGGCAAGGTCTTTTTGTTCTCTGGCACTTGACCTGGTGTTACATACTGGAGGTGATCATTATTCGAGACTTAAAATTGTATGATTATTCATAACAGTTTGTCATTTTAATGGAATATTTATTAGCACCCATGAAAAAGTCTGAAGACTATAAATAACCCCAATCTTTGTTATTTATAAAGGGTTTCACACAATATAAGATTTACTGGGGATTTTTTTTTCTCAAGAGTCCTGACATTAATATTCATTATGAACCCCAAAGTAGAAGCTATTATATTTGAGCATAATGAAGTTTACCATATGTTTCAAAGTCACTGGCAATTGTGCTTCTCATAATGACAATTAAAAAGGTCATCTTGTCTTGCTAGGCTCCATTAGATATATAAACTGGTTCACGACTGTCTTTCTAAAATATATTAGGAGACTTATATGCAAATAAAAGGAGCCATTTTAATATTTTAAATCCCAAGGCATAGATGTTTACACCTAATTGCCAATATGCACTTTGTTAGTTCATCCATAGCTACACATTTACAGATATGGACATGACTGAAGAATGATGTATTAGGGGGTTGCCATAGCATCAAATTGGTCTAAGACAGAAAGGACAAGATTACTTCTGTTGAACATTATTGTTTGTAATAGTACTTTAGCATCATTCTATCCTCTATTCTTCTAAAGTGTGTTGATTGAAGAAACTGGGCATCTCTAGTAACTAGCTTTGGGGATTGTGAGAGTTGGGAAGAAAAGGGAAAGTTGTTTCCTTCATCATGGTGGATGGGAAGGAAGGAGGCAGAAAGAGGGATCGGGAATTTGATTTTGCTTTAATGAAATTAAACATAATCTGTCTTCTTGCAATAATTATTTTTAGAATTTTCTTTTTTGCTGAGTGATAGGTGGACAACTGTTGCAGAACAAAATTCTATAAAAAGCAGAATTACTAGAAACCTGGGACAAATGGAGGTGGTGATGTGTGTATGTGTATGTGTGTCTGATAGGTGTGATTCCACACCTGGCTTAATAAGAATTGGAATTCCGTGGGGGCAGCTAGGTGGCGCAGTTAATAGAACACTGGAGTCAAGAGGGCCTGGGTTTGGATCGGACCTCAGACACTTAATGCAAAAAATAGCCATGTGACCTTGGGCAAGTCACAACCCCAATTGTCCTCCAAAAAGCAAAAGAAGTGGAATTCCAAGGATACTAGTGGCTTTGAAAAGAACACCATAAGAACAAATAGCTTTTTACTCTTTTGAATGAAAAAGACAGAATTTAATATATTTCCCTCTGAATTTTCCAGCATTTTATATTTTTGTTACCTATATTACTTTGGTGACTATCTGTTGTTGGGGAAAACTTTATTTCCTACTCTTTAAAATTTGAATGACAACTGCTAGATAAGACTTTTCTTGAAGTGGGTTCAATTAACATTGGACAAAGTCTGCAGCAATTGTAGTTTGTAGTAGTTTTGAAATCTCATTTAGAAGAAGATTGGTAAAGTTATTTGTTTTATTAGGCAAAACCCTTTTTGCATTCCAATGCATTCCTTAAAAAGGGAAAATGTTTTCTGTTCGTGTAACAAATATTGATAGAGCATTCACAGTGTGTAAGGCACTATGCTGTCATAATTTTTGTCCATAATTTTTCTGTGTCTCCAATCAGGACAATAGTCTGTCTGGAATGGTTTATATGAATATCTATTGGAAAGGGTGACTAGATGATCTTACAAAATACTTTCCAGTCTGATGATCTTAATATTTTCCCCTTTAATATAAGGAAATTATATATATATGTATATATATATGTGTGTGTGTATATATATATATATATATTTAATATATATTTATATATATTATAATATATATTATTATAATATATATTATATATATATATATTAATATATATATAATTTAAATATATATATATATTTAAGCTGTGATTCCTAAAGTGCAAAATGATACAAGGAGAAACATTAAGAGTTTTAAAGCATCTGAAACACATCTTGATTGTAAATTCATTGAGGGTAGGAATCATACCCTATTTATCTTTGCAAATCTTTTATCCCTTATGCCCCAATGACTAATTTAGTTCTTACATACAGTATATATTTAATAAATGTCCATTCAATTGAGTTGGCCAGAATTTGCATGTTGTATTTTCTTTTTTTTTGGAGGGCAATTGGGGTTAAGTGACTTGCCCAAGGTCACATGGTTCATTTTTGTGTTGTGTCTGAGGCTGGATTTGATCTCAGGTCCTCCTGACTCTAGGGCTGGTGCTCTATTCACTGCACCACCTAGCCACCCCTCATGTATTTTTTTGTGGAAAATAACTTCTTCCTTCTTTTTTGCTTAAATATGTTAACCTTTAAAGAGTGTCTCTTTCTGTCATGTTGTATTAAATACCAGGTTCAGTTTGATATGAATTTAAATAGACATTTGAATTCATTTAAAAAGTTGTTGTGTATGTTTGCTTAATGTCTTAAAAAACACATAAATTTTTAATGATTGAATTTTATTTCAAAACGGATGTCTTTTGTAGGACTAAAACATTTGTTTAAAAATCTCTCCAATTATCATGAAGGAGTTTATCTTACCTTCAGGGAAATAGTGCAGTCGAGTGTTTGGAAGTTATTGCACTGGCAGTTTGGATAGCTATGCCTTGTGTTAATTTTTTGCCAAGCCATTTAATGTACTGTCTGTCTCTCAAACTGGTTGCCGTGACATTTTCCATGTGTGTGATTGGTTTCTAGGAGTGGCAACATGCATTCCCCCTGCCCTATCTGGGACCACCTACTACATTAAAGTAGAATCATAAGTGGCAAAATGTGCCACCCATGCATCCAATCAGGAGGATATTCTAGTTCAAGAACTCCACCTCCTTCACTAACTAGGAAAGTTGTGATGCCTTTTGGTTCTAAGAAGTGTATATATATTCTGAGTTGGTATTTGTTTTGGAGGCTCATTTATGAGAAGGATCTTGTGATTCCTTGGTCCAGATTCTGAGTGGCCAAATGTTCAAAGCTCTACAACTGCTCAGATGTAAAGGCTCCCTCAATCCAGGGATATATGTAAAGTGTATAGTCATTCAGGCAGTCAGAGCCCTGTCTATTGTTCTTTATTTCTCTGCTTGTATTTTCTCTGAAGTTTAGGGTTCTGACTTTTCCCCTGAACTAGTGAATGTAATTTAGAAAGATTGTTGACCCCTTAAATGGCTATCTTTCCTAGTAAAGCAGATCTAAGAACCTGTGCTAGCAGCTATCCTGGGTATGCCAGTGTGGCTGCCTCTACAGAGAGGTATGGTCACTGCTTTCTTGGTTTGCACTCTGGTCCTTTCCCAGGAAGGACCTATGATCCCTTGGAACTGGAATTGATACTGTTTTTCAGTGTCTATGATTCCTTGAAACTGGAAGTAATACTATTCTAAAGGCCTTCCAATTCCTTGTGATCAAAAACAATATTCTTAGGACTTTCACTCTCTCAATAGAAAGTGCTCCTCTGCCCTTGAAATATGATCCAGAATTGGGTATAGGCAATAAAGTTGCCAAACAGCATTGTCCTGTGTCTAGTGCTAGCCGGGTAAGGGGGTAGGGGTTGTCCATTCCGATCTTTTCTGACCAGTTGCCAGGTTCCCTTACAATCTCTGGCTTAAGAACTCCCAAAGCTGCTGCTGCTACTGTTGCCACCACCTATTCCCACCACTGGTGTTTCAGCCACATGGACTCTGGGACAACCTCCACTCCCTTATCACAGATCTCTATTTCTGGCCTCCTAAGTTGTCCTGGACTGGAAGAACTTCTCACTCTGACCTCTTCTTGGTTCTGTCACTCCAGAATTCAATTTGAGGCATTATTTTAAAGTTGTTTGGAGGGGAATGTTGAGACAGCTCAGCTAAGTGCCTTCTCTGCTATGCTTCTGGAAGTCCCCCCTGGTCCTAGTTCTACCGCTCAAGACCATGTACAGAAAGTTTAATTTCTTTCAAATATTTGGAATATTTGGAAATAGCAATCTCAACCTACTCTTTTCAATTTTCCAGTCTAAATATGTACAGTTCTTTCAAGCAGTCCCTTATTTTTTTGGTTTGTAAACCATTTTGTAATTTTTGACTAATTTTATCCTCATAAGAACCTTGGGAGATATCATTATCCTCATTTTATAGATGAGGAGAATGAGGCAGACAGCAAGTCACTTAAGCCTAACTACAACAACAACAATAATTTGCTATTCAGTCATTTAAGACTCTTTGTGACTCTGTTTTGGGCTTTTCTTGGCAAGGATATAGAGTGGTTTGTCATTTCCTTCTCCAGCTCATTTTATGGAAGAACTGAGGTAAACAGGGTTAAGTGGCTTGCCCAGGGTCATACGGCTAGGAAGTGTCTGAGGTCAGATCTGAACTCAGGAAGATGAATCTTCCTGACGCCAAGCCTGGTACTGTCTCCTCTGCACCACTTGGTTGCCCTATGCTAAGTATTGGGGTAATAAAAAAAGGCAAAAGACAGTCCCTCCTCTCAAGGAACCTATAATCTTATAATATATAATAGAATTACAAATGACCATGACAAAGTATCTTCTTTCTTAACTTGGTACTTGTGTAGCAGAGATAATATGTTTTCAGGGCCTATACTAAAAAGCAGGAGTTTTGTTTGTTTTTTACTTTTTTGTGTCATAGTTTGCCATCTTGGGGAGGTCTATAAACTCTTTTCCCATAATAGTGCTTTTGAATACATAAAATGAAATGACATTACAAAAGAAATCAATACTATTGAAATAATTATAAAAATGTTTTTTAAAAAAGTTCATGGACCTCTAGGTTAAGAACTCCTGCTTAGAGCATACTCGAGATTAACCTCCAAGTAGATTAGATACCTTTCAAGAAGCCAGAGTGTCCTCCACATCAGGATGTACTAAGTATATACTCATATATATCTATTTGATTCATGCTCATATATATCTATTTGATTCATGCCAGAGAGATTCAATGTTAATTTTATTTATCAGTCTGTGGACAGAGTACTAGACTTAGACTCTGGAAGACCTAGGTTCAGGCCCTGCCTCCCTCAGACACTTAGTAGCTGTGGAGTCTCTGGCAATTCACTTAAGCTCCAGAGGACTCCCATTTTCTCATCTGTAAAGCAGGTTGGACTAGATACAGGAGTGGGGAACCTGTGGCCTCGAGGCCACACTTGGCCCTCTAAGTCCTTAAGTTCACCCTTTGATTGAATCCAAAGTTCACAGAACAGATTCCTTTAATAAAAATGATTTGTTCTGTAAAACTTGGACTCAGTCAAAGAGCCGCACTTGAGGGTCTAGAGGGCCATATGTGGCCTCCAGGTCACAGGTTTCCCACCCTTGGACTAGAAGGTAACCTTCAGATGCCCTCTCACTCTTAATCAATGATCTTATGATTGGTGAATACTAATTTACTCCTGAAGGACCAGGTATGTATGTGCCTTGATACTGGAAAGAGCTCCCATTAGTAGAATGGATTTAACAAATTAGTTAAACTTTATTTTGGATTGTAGGTAGAGCTGGCCATAAGGGCTCAGAGGAAAGTGAGATAGGAGGAGGGAGGCCTGGCAACAAGGGCCCTGAAGGAAAATGATGGGAGGGTAGTTGCTGAATAGGGGTAATGATTAAGGACCTGAAGTCCAATTGGGACTCCCTAGTGGGGAGTGGTCCTGTGCTGTGTGTGTGTGTGTGTGTGTGTGTGTGTGTGTGTATGGGGGAGGGGAACAAAGTACTCTAGTTTAAACTTTGCTTTCTTTGGGTAAAGCTGCCCTGTGTAATGCATTTGAGTGTTAAATGAGATGAGTCAACACTCAGGTAGATCCACTTGTTTATTTTGGCTAAAAATGCTACCCCATATCTACTTAAAGAGCTTTTGGTAGCCAATCTGGGCCCTAGAGGGACCTTGTCATGAAACCAATTAAAACATTGTTTGACTTCTGTTCTAAGTTTTAGTTTTGTTTCTTTAAAAATCCTTCTGGTTGTAACATAAGCCTGCTCTGAAGCTAAGCAGGACTGTCAATTTTCTGGGAAGTCATTGTAAACAGATTAAGTTCAACACCAGATGGGAGGGGTCTGGGGTAACCCCTCAGAAAGTAGAAAAAACGACATGTAAAAAGGCCAAGGAAAAATCATAGCCCTGGAGGAAATTTAGCTATCCTACCCAAATCTTGAGAAGCACTGGAAGTTTTCAGCTGTGTCTTTATTTCACCGGCAGAGGGTTTTGTTTTTTTCCCCCTTTTCTTAGTGATGGATAAGAATTAAATATTAGCTTCAGAAGAGCCACTTCAATTCTTGGATACAGAGGGCAGCTCAGTGGCTAAATGGACAGAGCCCCAGACCTGGAGTCTTGAAGCCTCAAACACTAATATATTAGCAGTATGACCCCAGGCAAGTCACTTAGCCCTGTTTGCCTCAGTTTCCTCAATTGGTAAAATGAGCTAGAGAAGGAAATGGCAAACCACTCCAGTATTTTTGCTAAGAAAATCCCAAAAGGGGTCAAGAAGAGTCAGATGCAACTGAAAATGTCTAAACAGCAACAAAGGGGGGAGACAGGTCAGGATTTTTCTTTTTATATTAGACAAATTGTCGACAGGCTTTTATTAAGTACCTACTATGTGCCAGGTATTGTGAGGAACCTCTCCTCATCCTTCATAATGTTCTCTGTTCATTAATAATAATCTCTGTGATTATCTCCAATTTATTGTGCATATATCCTATTTGTATGTAGTTGTCTATATGTTGTCTCCCCATTAAACTGTGAGCATCTTGATATCAGGGACTATTTTCTGTCTTTTCTGTAGCATAAATGCTTATTGATTTGACTATTCACTGGGAATACAGAGAAAGGCAAAAACAAGCTATGCTTTCAAGTAGTTCATGATCTGAAGAAGCGGGGTGGTGGTAGGAATAGCAAACTATGTACAGAAATGGTATATTGAAAGTAGTCTCAGAGGAAGACACTGGCATTAAGGGGGTCTGGGAAAGGCTTTTTATAGAAGGGGGGGGTTTAGCTGAGACTTGGAAGAAGCCAGGGAATCCAAGAGGTGGAGGTGATAAGAGAGACAATTTCAGGCACTGGGGATAGCCAAGATGCCTGGAGTTGGGAGATAGTATTTTGTGCAAGTATGCCAATGTTGGTGGATAGCAGAGGATATGTAAGGGAGTAAGGTATAAGAATGGAAAGATGGAGAAGGACTAGGTTATGAGGGGCTTTAAAAGTCAAATAGAGGACTTTAAAATTTGTTCCTGCAGGCAAAAGGGAGCCATTGGAATTTGATAGCTGAATGGGGAATGGACTGGAGTGAGAAAGATTTGGTTATAACCAGAAGGAGACTGACCAACAGGGTGGTAGCAATCTCAGAGGAAAGAGGAGGGGGATAAGAGGAATGTTATGAAGGTAGAATGTATAGGACTTGCTGAAAGATTGGATATGGATGTGTGTGTGTGTGTGTGTGTGTGTGTGTGTGTGTGTGTGTGTGTAAGAGATTGAGGACCTGATAATGACATCTAGAACTTATAGTACTTCATAAACTAGTCTATGAACTTTTTTCTTGACTATTTCAATAAATATTGGTATTTCAATATAATTGGTTTCATTTGTAATCCTATGTATTTTATTTACTGTATATATGTATATATACACACACATATATAATATATATATATTTTTTTTTTTTTCTGAGAAAAGTCTCTTCCAAAGGTCTATGACACAAATAAGGTTAAGAACCTTAGGCTTTGAGGGAAATTTAGGAAGTTTAGCCAGCCAGTTCCCCATTGAAGACTCAGAAATAGGAGAAGGAGGTAAAAAGGTAGAGAAAAAACAGTCTTTTTGACAAGTTAAAATCATAATCAGTTATAACTATTAAGATAAAGAGTTTAATACAATAACTTGCTGATTAGAAAACATTTTGAGGATTTAAATTCTCAAATATATATATATTTTAATCAGTGAGTTATGTTTGCTCTGAAGGCTATCTCCTCATTGGGTTATTAAATAACTCAGTTTTAGAATCCCAGAATATTAATGTGGGAAGGAGTATTAAAAGTAATTTTGTCTAACTCCTTCATTTTTCAGGTGAGCAAAACATAAGAAAAGTGAGCGACTTGCCCAGGTTATCCTTTTACCTTCATCTCTTGACATTTTGAGCTCCTTCATGATTTAGTGCTGGTAGTATGGCATTTTAAAAGCTTGAGAGATGTAGTTTCTGGGTAACTTAATCACTTTATTAATAAGGCTAAAGGCTAATATGTTATTAATAAAAGAGGTCATTGGTACTCTTGACCTCTCATGGTAGTGAGCTCACAGTTTATATGCTCTTGGAAGAGTTGGTGTTCCTGAGAGAGGCAATCAACTCTGATGAACAATTAATGAGAAAGAATATGATAATGAGAGGTGGGTTGTATATCAATGGGGGTCTTGAGGTGTGACTTGGATCACCCAAGTCTTGCTCAAAGAGATTTATCAATTTTTTCTTTTACTTTATCAAATGCTTTATTAACTTCTAGTTTACATTGAGATTTTGAGTTACAAATTTTCTCCCCGTTTTTCCCCTACCCACCACCCCAAAATAGTGATCTCATGGGATATCCCCTCCTCCAATCTGCTCTCTCCCATATCTTCCCCCATACACCCTCCAATTTTCCAGTAGGGCAAGGTGGATCTCTATGCCCCAGTGCCTGTATATCTTATTTCCCAGTTTCATGTAAAATAATATTAATAATAGTATACACACACACACACACACATATATATTCTAAAAATTTGATTTTAAAACTTTGAATTCCAGATTCATTCCCTTCCTCCCTTGTCACCCACCCTTACTGGGAAGATAAGCAATTCAATATAGGTTGTACATGTGTAGCTATGCAAAACATTTCCATAGTGGATATATTGTAAAAGACTGATTATATTTCCCTCCCTCCTATCCCACCCCCACTTGTTCTATTCTCTACTTTGATCCTGTCCCTTTTCAAAAGTGGGTGCTTCCAACTTCCTTCCCCCTAGTCTGCCTTCCCTTCCATCATCCGCCTACTCATCCCCTTCCCCCCTATTCTCCTGTAGGGTGAGATACCCTATTTGGTGTGTATGTCATTTCCTCCGTAAGCCAAATTCAGTGAGAGTGAAGTTGAATTCAGAGTAAAGTTGACCCATTCCCTTTTGCCTTGCTATTCTTCCCCTACATTGTAAAAGTTTTCCCTTGCCTCTTCTATATGAGATAGTTTACTCCATTCTGTCTCTCCCCATCTCCTCTCATTATATTCCTCTCTCACCTCTTAATTTCACCTTTTTTTGTATGTATTTATGTATTTATTTAAGGAAGTGAGTCCTCATCTCTAGTATATAGTATTCACTATCCTCCTCTTTTTTTAAATTGGATATTCTTTAAAATTTTATTTGTTTATTTTTAGTTAACAAAATTCAATTCCATAGTTCCTTGATTTTCAAATTTCCTTTCCCTCCCTCCCCCCACCCCCCATGATAGCATATAGTCCAGTATAGGATCTGCAAATACTTTCATATTAGACATTAGTCAAGTTACAAAGGTGTATTGTACTAGGTGGGATGAATAATGGTAAAGAAGAAATAAAACTAAACAATGAAAAGAAAAAGATCAATTAGTTTGCTTCCATCAGGATTCAAGCTCAGTTCTTTCTAGTTATTTCCCTGGATGTTGAATCTCTCTCCTTCATGAGTCTTTCGAGATTGACTTATATCACTCCATTGCTGAAAAGAGTCCAGTCTGTCATAGTTGGTCATCATACATATGTTGTGTCTGTGATTGTATACAAATTTCTCCGTTCCACTCTTCTCACTCAGCATCAGTTTGTATAATCCTCTCCAGGTAAATATGAAATCCGTCTCCTCCTCGTTCCTTATAGTACAATAATATTCCATTACATGCATATACCACAACTTGTTTAGCCATTCCTCAATTGATGGGCACCCCTTTAATTTCCAATTCTTTGCAACCATGAATTAATTTCACCTTTTAAGTACCATTACTTCCTATTAAATTGGTCCTGTGCCCTATATCTATGTATACCTGTACACATATATACATATATTCACATATGTATTCATACGCCCATATACCATCCTATATAGACACACATTCATATATATATATATGTATATATATATATATATGTATATTTCTATTCCCTTCAATTATTTTCATACTGAGAAAAGTTTCATAAGTTACAATTATCATTTTTCCACATAGGAATGTAAATAATTCAACTTTGATAAGTTCCTTATGATTTCTTTTCCCTCTTTACCTTCTCATACTTCTCTAGCTTCTTGTATCTGAATGTCAAATTTTCTATTTCAACTCTGTTTTTTTCATCAAGAATGCTTGAAAGTCCTCTATTCCATTGAATGACCATATTTTCTTCTGGAACATGATACTCAGTTTTTCTTGGTAGGTGATTCTTGGTTTTAATCCTAGCTCCTTTGACCTCTGTAATATCATATTCCAAGCCCTTCAGTCCCTCAGTGTAGAAGCTGATAGATGCCGTGTTATCCTGATTGTGTTTCCACAATAATAAAATTGTTTCTTCCTAGCTGTTTGTGATACTTTCTCCTTGGCCTGGAAAATCTGGAACCTGGCTATCATATTCCTAGGAGTTTTCTTTGGGATTTTTTCCAGGAGGTAATTGGTAGATTCTTTCAACTTCTATTTTGCCCTTTGGTTCTAAAACATCAGGGCAGTTTTCCTTGAGAATTTCTTGAAGGATGATTTCTAGGTTCTTTTTGTGATCATGGCTTTCAGGTAGTCTGATAATTTTTAAATTTATCTCCCCTGGATCTATTTTCCAGGTCAGTGGTTTTCCCAATGAGATATTTCACATTGCCTTCTATTTTTTTATTTGTTTGTATCTGTTTAATAGTATCTTGATTTCCCATAAAGTCACTAGCTTCCATTTGCTCCAATCTAATTCTGAAGGAATGATTCTCCTCAGTGAGCTTTTGAAATTCTTTTTCCATCTGGCAAATTTGGCTTTTTAAGACATTCTTCTCCTCATTGCCTTTTTGTGCCTTTTTTGCTATTTGAATTAGTCTATTTTTTAAGGTGTTATTTTCTTCAGTAAGGTTGTTGACTCTCATTTCATAATTTTCTTGCATTGTTCTCATTCTCTTCCCAATTTTTCCTCCACTTCTCTAATTTGGTTTTCAAAATCCTTCTTAATCTATGGCCTGTAACCAGCTCATATTTTTCTTGGAAGCTTTTGGTGCAGGAGTTCTGACTTCACTGTCTTCCTCCTTTTCCATGCTTTGATCAATTTTGTCCCCAAAGTAGGAGTGTAAAGTTGGATTGCTCTGTTTGCTTTGCTTCCTTTGCTTGCTCATGTTGCCACTCAATTACTTGACTTTTGAGTTTTCTGCCACAGTAAGACTCTGCTACCAGACAGGGGATCTGTGTCCCAATCTTTGGGGTTTTCACAGATGCTGGAGCTGTTAGTTGTCTGCCCTCTCTGAGCCCAGCCTCCATATGCTCTGGCAAGCTGGTCGAGTACCCCAGGACCTCTACCCTAGACCACAATCCAGATCCAAGCAGATTAAAGCAATAGTGATTATCCCTCAGACTGGTCACTTGGTCCCCCTACAATCCCCCTACAATCAGCTGAAGCTGCCACGTTTGTGGTGGCTGCATAGCCACTGTGCCTCAGTGGCTTCTCCCTCCAGGGGGTAAATGCCAGACAGCATTTCCAAACTACTGGATCCCAAAGTCCACACTGTACTGACCTCTCATTTTGTCCTTAGCATATATGTGCTGATAATTCTGGAAACTGCCACAGCTACTGGTGATCTGAAGTCCCTCTAGCCTGCTTGTGGCTGCCCTGAGGCTAAAACCTCAGGCTGGGAGGAGGGGTGGGGGAGTAGCTGGGGTCTGCTCCCAGAGAGCTGCACTGGGCAATTCCTTCCAGCCTGCTGGGCTGTCTTCAGTGGGAGATTAGTTTTCCTATGTAATTTTCTGGGTTCTGTAGCTCCAAAGTTTCTCTAGAGTCATTTTTTACATGAATTGGAGGATGTGGAAGCTGGAGCCATGTGGAAGTCCTGTTTATACTCTGCCATCTTGACTCCACCCCAATTTATCAATTTTCATATCACCTGTTTGACAAAAGGGAAAATCCACACTTTCCCACACCTCTCTGAGTAAACACAATAAGCAGGAGTCCACCCATTTGCCTAAACTTAGAATATCTTTTACTGTCTTAGGTTAGATATTAGCCATCCTGGCTGGGTAAGTCTTTGAGAAATATTCCCCATACTGGTTGATTTCTGAATGAGGAAGTAGAAAAGGAGAAAAATCTTGGTCCTGATTCAATAATTAGTTATTAATACAAGAAAATAATTTCTCTCAGTAGATAGATTACAGAAATGGCTATGGACCTGGAAAAAAAGGCTGTGACAGCAAAGATATTGTCAGTGCCCGCTGCCTCTGATATATCCTTTCTTACCTCTCTGGACTTGTCTCTCAGCTTTGATGACTCAGACAACTTTCTTCTTATATCTGGATCTCCCAGTTCCCCAGGAAAGGCTTTTAATTTCATAATTTTCCCAAATTTTCTACACCTATGCCTGATGGTAAGGGTTCCTTTTTTTTTAATAGTTGTCATATATAAGAGGTAATAATAGTGTTACTTATTTACATTCTTAAGATAAGCATTCATTAGTGGCATCTTCTCTTCATAATATTAATGTGCCAAATTAGTTCCATGGGTCCAAATTACTCTCTAGAATAGTTAGGTCCCTTCTATTGCTCATTGATAGACTCAGTCTCTTTTTGATGGTTTGTTATTCTTGCAAAAATATTCAGATCTGGTACTGCTTCTCCACCCAGACTTGAATTGGGAGGCCATAAGAGAGCTTCACTGATTTACAGAAAGGGACAGGAGTTGAGATGGTATCCCAGTACTGGAGAATAGATGATGAGCTCCCTGGTTGCCATAAACATTTTGAGTACTTCAACTATGGCATACATAGTTTTTAATACAATAACTTATTTTAGTACAATAACTTGAGCCATTCCACTCAACCCATCCTTCATTTAGCCACCAAAGAGACTTTCCTAAAGCTCAGGTCCTATCATGGCACTCCTCTACTCAATAAACTCTAGAAACTGTCTGTCATCTTCAGGATCAAATATAGAGTATTTTGGTTGGCATTCAAAGCCCTTCATAACCTAGCTACTTCCTATCTTCCAGTCTTCTTATACCTTATTCCCCATTATTTAACTTTGATCCACTTACATTCTGACACTCCCATCTCTTGGTTCTGGGCATTTTCTCTGGCTGTCCACTATGCCTGGAATGCTCTCCCTCCTCATCTCTGCCCGTTGATTTCCCTGGCTTCCTTGAAATCTCAACTAAAATCCTATTTCTATAGGGCTGGGCTATGGAATCCAGAAGGTTTCTAAGGAGAAAGTGAGGCTGGTGACTTTGCACAGCTCTCCCTCACTTAATGCAATTCACTTGCAAATCATGGCATCACCTTCCTGTACTCCCAGTCCTCTAGGAGAATAAAGGACAAACAAAAGCAGCAATTTGTATAGGAAACCTTTCCCAACCTCTTTTAATTCTAGTGTCTTCCCCTCTGTTGATCATTTCTTCTTCTTCTTTTTTTTCCTTTTTTGGAGGAGAGAAGGCAGGGCAATTAGAGTTAAGTGACATGCCCAAGATCACATGGCTAGTAAGTGTTAAGTGTCCGAGGCTGAATTTGAATTCAGGTCCTCCTGACTCCAGGGCCAGTGCTCTATTCACTGCGCCATCTAGCCGCCCCTGTTGATCATTTCTTATTTATCCTGTATATAACTTGTTTTATATATATTTGTTTTCATGTTATCTCCCCATTAGATTGTGAGCTCCTTGAGCTCTGGGACTGTCTTTTACTTCTTTTGATACCCCTAGCACTTAACAAATGTTTTTTGATTGAGTGATATTAGAGCAATAATATGGGTCGAATAGTTAATAAACATTAAGAACTTATTATTATTATTGAGTATATATTGCTTATTTACGCTCTTAAGACAAGCATCAACTTGACCTCACCTAAAACTAAGTTTCATTAGTGGCATCTTCTCTTCATAATATTAATGTGCCAAATTAATTCCATGGGTCCAAATTACTCTCTAGAATGGGTACGTTCCTCCTATTGCTCATTGATAGACCCAGTCCCTTTTTGATGGGTTGTTATTCTGGTAAAAATATTCTGATCTAATACTGCTTCTCCACCCAGACTTGAATTGGGAGGCCATACCAGAGTTTCATTAATTACCTGCTTAGTTCCAGGTGTTGAGATCTGTGCTTAAGATACAAATAAGAAATAGAAAGACACTCCCTGCCCTCAAGGAATTTACAATCTAATTGGGAAAGACAAAGTAAAAAAGGGAGCTGAAAAGCACAGAGGGTTGGGGTAAGGGAATGGACAGTATGGGTGGGGAAAGTGGGGAGAGGCGCATGAGGAAGAGTGAAGATGATGGGTGGGAAATGCCTCTAGGCTTTATGGGTTCTATATTATTATAGAGAGAAAACATTAGTTGGTGAATGACCTAGCCAGATAGCAAGACCTGCAGCCCAGCACTTAATCCCTTCTGTCTCAAACCCTTGGCCCCTGGCTCCATTATTTCCATCTGGTATTAGGGAAGTAGTTTTCCCATGATGCTCACATGATTTTGTTTTAACAGCTGCTTTCATTGGCCATTCTTCTAGGAGCAGGATGCTTCTTTCTTCACTCTCAAGCTGCTATGGTTTTGTTTCTCTTAAATACCTTACTGATTGAGGTGAGTAGGGTTGGGTGGGAGGTGATCTGTGGTTGAAGCTAGAAATTCATTCTCTGCCTCTCTACAGAATGCTGTGCAATGAAGGACCTTGAGTCTTTAACAAGATTAACCCCCTTTTCTTCTGCTGCTTCTACCAGGGACTTGCATATTATTACATCAGTTAACCCTGTGAAGCCTGGGCCACTTTTGGATATATATGTATGTATGTACAGTTAACTAATATAGCAGAACTGGCTCTGGAACTTTGCTTTCTAGCCTGTTATAATCCTTTACCCTTTCCAACATACCTGGTTATTCTAGACATCAGATTTTTAGGACAAAAGTGTTCTTGGGAAAAAAAAATGAGATTCCTTTTCTCATTTAAACGTTTATAATTTATACCTTGTAAGATGGCTCTATGTATAACCATCATTATCACCGTATTGTGAATCAAAGCCTAATTTACCTAAAATGCCTAAGTTTTTAGGAATAACTATAATCAGTCCAGTTACATAGTGCTTTTAGATTTGTAAAGCGTTTTTCTTACAATACCCATCCATGTAACATAGATTGTAGAAGCATCATTATTATCATTTTACAGATAAGGAAACTGAGGCTCTCAGAGATTAAATGACTTGCCCAAAGTCATGCAATTATTAAGTGTCTCAGGTAGAATTTGAACCTAGAGGGGTAGCAAGGTGGCTCAATGAATAGAGCACCAGCCCTGGAGTCAGGAGGACCTGAGTTCAAATCCAGTTTCAGACACTTAACACTTACTAGCCATGTGACCTTGCTTAAGTCACTTAACCCCAGTTGCCCTCCAAAAAGCAAAAAAAAAACCAAAAAAAACAAAAAAGAATTTGAACCTAGGTCTCCTGACTTCCTGGATTCAGACCTCTCTCTAGTATAACTCTAAGTCATTAGGTAATGCAGTAGACTGAGTGCCAAGACTGGAGGCAGAAAGACCTCATCCAGCCTCAGACACTTATTAGCTGTGTGACCCTAGGCAAATCAAATCATTTAATCTGTTTGCTTCAGTTTCCTCCTTTAAAATGGGAATAATAATAGCACTTACCTCCTGAGTTATTGGCAGGATCAAATGAGAAAATAATTGTAAAGTGCTTAGCACAGTGCCCCTTTATGGAGAGGCTCTAGCTTCCAGCATTTTACAATATTTCCTGAGAATCTTGCCCAAGAAAGTTCAAAGAAGGCCACCGAGTAGGCAGCTTCTGTCCATCTTCTTCTCTGTGACAGTATAATGCTAACTGCAAGAAGAATATTATCTTTTAAAGTCCCCAAAACAGGCCACTGGTCTGGACCATTCATGGTCCTCTAGGTGGTACCTAGGCCAAACCTAGGCCAAACAATGTTGCAATAAAATACCAACTTTTCCTTTTTAAGGTCTCCAGAGAAACTGAATTTTTTCCAGTGTTGTAAAAGACAACCCAAAGGCGAACTTTTGGGAGCTACAGGCATAGGGCTTGGAATTCCCTTCCTCCATAAAGGAAGGTCTGAATAAGCCTCGAAAAACAAACAAAACCCTCCACAAAAAAGTAATTGAAATTTTCCCACTTCCCTAGCGCCAAGAGAATTGAAAGAATCTGGCTTATGCTTCCAGATGGGGCATTTATCCTTGTCCTCCATTCTTCAGAAGCTGTGCACATGTCCATGTTCTCAAAAATAACCAAACAGGACTGAGAACCTGAGCTCAGGCTGAGCATGAAATAGCCTCCTGTCTTACCTAATGGGACCTGAGAGGTCAGGCCCCCCCAAACCCCCTACCCCCCAAAAAATCAAAACACAAAAAAAACCCTCACTTCCAAGGTACTAGGGAAAGAGAGAGGCTTAAGTACCTGCCAGTCCAGGCTGTAGAAGAGTTTGAGATTAGCAGTGTTTCCAGTATCAGGGAACCACAAAAATGAAGAGGTTGCCCATAAAGAGGATTAGGGTTGCTCTGGAGACCCCAAAATACTAACATGCTGGATCCTGCTGAATGAATTCAACTCAAGTCTTCTCAGCCAAAGAAAAGTAAAGTTTATTAAAAGTTTGCTTGTATTGGACAGAGTAAGGATGTGCTAGAAAATTCTATGGTGTTCTCCAGTCAAGTGGAGGGAAGACGGGATCTTATATATAGAACGTTGTGGGAGGAATCTAGGGGTGGTCTAGAGGAGTTTAGGGAGGGTCTTCAGGAGAAGTCAGATGAGGTCAAGGAGTGTTAAGGGTGGGAAGTTGCTGGGGGCTATCTGGAGACTACAGACAATGGTGGCCTAGGCCAGTTCAAGGGTAGATTGATATTTTGATGGGCTCAAGGGTGGGAAGTAGATGGACAGTGGACGGCTAGGGTAGTAACAAAGGTCTGGGCCCAGACACAATGTAAGGCTTATGGCCTCATGCAAATGCCTCATCAAATGTGACAATTTAATCAGAATTCCTAAACCTCAAAGATTCAAGGAGAGCTCAAGGGGGTTCCCAGAGCCTGTACCTCATCAGTAAGAACTATACAAGTGTTATCTGTTGTAATTTTAATTATAACACATTGACTCAGAAGTTGAATTTTTTGAATACTTAAGCTGAAAAAAAAAGCAGATATTCTGAGTGTGGG
This sequence comes from Gymnobelideus leadbeateri, assembly GCA_011680675.1. Classification (NCBI taxonomy): domain Eukaryota; kingdom Metazoa; phylum Chordata; class Mammalia; order Diprotodontia; family Petauridae; genus Gymnobelideus; species Gymnobelideus leadbeateri. The sequence goes on along the minus strand of WOXC01000635.1, from coordinate 11,098 downwards.
CTCACTGTAATGCCCTGGAGGGGTCATGGGCCAAGGGGCAGACTGTGATACTACCTATCACAATGCCTCAAATTTCTTCATTAGAGATAAATTTCTTTAGAATGTTTCTAAATGTTTTTTTTTTTAATGAAGAATCTTTTTTTTTTAAATGAAGTTTCTGGGGCGGCTAGGTGGCACAGTGAATAGAGCACCGGCCCTTGAGTCAGGAGAACCTGAGTTCGAATCCTACTTCAGACACTTAACACAAAAACTAGCTGTATGACCTTGGGCAAGTCACTTAGCCCCAATTGCCCTCTAAAAAGCAAAAAAAAAAAATGAAGTTTCCTATTGAAATGAGTATACTTTTGCAAGGGCTAATACTTTGTTAGCTAATGATTTATTCCTTAGGAAGGATTTTGTTAGTAAACTAAGATCAAGGTATCTTGGGAAGATGGACATAGAAAGGAAGGTGGAAGGTCATAAAAACAAGTTTTACCCATTTTATAGCAATGAAAACACTCTATAATTACTTCTGTCTCTCGTCTTACCACATCTAACTGTATCAGTGGTTTCAGGGTGGGGTAAGGATGGAGAATCATACCAAGCAAAAAGGGAGGAGAGGCTGTGATCATGTTGTACCCCATGGAGGGCCACTGGTAACCTCCAAGCTTCTACTTCATTTAAATGTGTTGTATTTCCAAGGACTTGTCAGTGAAATGAATGATCAAAACAGCATTCCCTCTTTCCCTAAAAGACTTGCCAGAGAGGGAATTATTGAAAATAAAATTCAGTTTCCCTAATTGTATAAACCTCTCATTTGAGTTAACATAAATTCTTCCTGCATAGTTGTCTGTAATAGCAAATATTATCTTTCCTTTGACATTGACAAGAAATATTCAAAAATAACTGTTTTGAATATGAAAACTGAGAAAAAGAAACCCGAGGGATGCTGGTCCTGGATGAATATAATGCATGTTGTCAGTCTGTTATGAAATGCATTTTTGATTTGTCCATGCCATAGAGTGTATATAAAGTGGAAGTGTTTGCTCTGTTCTGAAGATTTTAGGATCTGAAAGTGTGTCTGAATTAATATACAAATATGCATAATAGAGGAAGTTTCCCTTTAAGGGAGCAGCTACTCCCTTAAACATGAATAAAATACCACATTTGATCTTTTTTGATTTTTACTTCTTTTTTTTTTCTTGGAGGGCAATTGGGGTTAAGTAACTTGCCCAAGGCCACATGGCTAGGTTTTTATTTGTGTGTGCATTAAGTGTCTGAGGCTGGATCCGAACTCAGTTCCTTCTGACTCCAGGGCTGACGCTCTATTCACTGTGCCACCTAGCCGCCCCTTGATTTTTACTTCTTGGTCTTTGAAATAATAACAATAAATGACAGCAACAATAACAAGTAGCATTTATGTAGTGCTTACAGTTTGTAATATATTTACAAATATCACCTCATTTGACCATGGGAGGTAGTTGCTATTATTGTTTTTAGGGAAAACCAGAGGCTCTACCTTTTTGCTATATCCAGCATATTATTAGCAGGTTGGATAAAGCCTCTCCAAATACAAATTGATCAGTCAATCAATCAGTTGATAAACATTTATTAAAGCTGGGGGCTGTCTGTCTTAACCAAGCATATGAAGAAGACTCTCTGCTGGGCAGATGAGATGAGAACAGTTTGTTCTAATGGCCATGAAGGCAGCTGAAGCAGGCACTGTGGAGCACCTTGAGCTTGGCTGGACATTGAAGATACCCAGCTCATCCACTGCATTTGGGGTCATCTCCAATTTTCCTGACTTTTGTCTTGCCACTGAACTTTGATGACTCTGGGAGATAAAGTGTGGATTATGACATTGTGCAACTCTGCCTCACTTAAATCCAGTTCACAGGCAACTCAATACATGACATATTTCCTCTTGATGTCATTGGTCTTCAAAAGTGAAGGATGAATAGCATTAAGCATCTACTTCTTGCTAGGAGGTATGGGATACAAAGTACTGGGGATACAAAGAAAGGCAAAAACCAGTGTCTGCTTTCAAGGAGCTCACATGCCCCAAACTGTGTACAAACAAGCTTTGTACAGGATAAACTGGAAATGGTCAACAATGGGAAGGTGCTAGAATTAAGGGAGATTGCAAGGAAGTTTTTGTTCAGAAGATGGAATTTCAGCTGGTATTTGAGGGAAGCCAGGAGGTAGGACACAGAAGGAAAGAATTCCAGGTATGGGAGGATAGCCAATGAAAATGCTTCAAGTTGGGAGATGGAACATATCCCACACTAAGAACAATATTTCATACAATTATAGTTTATGTTTGTTATTTAAAGACAGGAGGCATGTTTGTTAGTGTGGGAAGACACTGGCTCTGGAGTCAGATAACAGGTTCAGTGCTCTCCTATGACACTTTTTCTGTGTGTTCTTAGGCAAGTCACTTTAGTTACCTGAGGACAAATTTCTTAATCTGTTGAATGAGGGGATAAGACTAGTTGGCCTTTGTGGTCTTTGGTTGCCTTTTAAGAGAAAAGTATTATTGATCATTTTGTTTCTCCCAAACCCTTTCCCTCTCCTCTACCTTCCTTATTCCTGTAGAGGGCAACTCCCAGTTTCTCAGGCTTACGACCTAGGAGTCATTCTGGCTTCTTTACTATTTCTGTCTCTTTCTTCCCCCACTTTGTGCCCCCAATATCCAAGCTATTGCCTAGACTTGTTGATTTCATTTTTGCCACATCTCCCAAATATTCCCATTTCTCTCTTTTGACATTGTCACTGCTCTAGGGCAGGCCCTCATCACCTCACACCTTTATTACTGCAATAGCCCGCTGGTGGGTCTGCCTGCCTCAGGTCTCTCCCCATTCTAATATATCCTCCTTTCAGCCACCAAAGTAATTTTCCTAATTTGAAGGTCTGACCATGTCACTCCTTTACTCAATAAACACCAGTGATTCCCTTTCAAATCCATGATCAAATACAAAACCCTCCATATGACATTCAAAGCCCTTTATAACCTAGCCCCTTGCTACCTTTCCAGTCTTATATCTTCCTCCCTGCCACATGCTCTTTGGTCCAGTGACTTTCCATGAACAAGACACTTCATCTCTCAGTTCTAGGCATTCTCTCTGACTATCCCCCATGCCTGGAATGACCTGCCTCCTCTGCTCCAACTACTGACCTCCCTGGCTTCCTCTAAGTCCTAAGCCCACCTTCTATAGGAAGCCTTCCCCAACTTCCTTAAATTCCTTGCCTTCATTCTGTTAATTATTTTCTATTGATCTTGTATATAGTTTACTTTGTATATTCTCTCCTTGCCCTGCCCCCACTACACTGTACACTCCTTGTGGGCAGGGATTATCCTTTGCCTCTTTTTTGTATCCCCATACTACACTTAGCACAGATCTTGGAGTACAATAGGTCCTTAATAAATGTTTTCTGATAATGAATAACGATAGCAATGTAGAGTGATTAATTCTCCAAGAGGAAATAGTTTGTCTTCATGAACTCTGCATCATACTTAAGCCACTGATGGCACTTTGTGTATATTCTTTAATTAACTTTTTTGGGGGGAGGGAATGAGGGGAACAGAAGAGCACATTCATAATGTTTTTGATATAAGGAATTCCAAGTAAACTCCCTCTGCAAAAGCAGAATGATATCTGCTCTATTTATAATATTAAATTTTTTCCTAGTGTACTGAGTGTCTAAGAGACTTGTCTGAGGTCACACAGCTCCTATATATCAGAGGCAAGATTTCAACCCAGGTTTTTCTGATTCTGATGCTAGCCTTGCTGCCTCTACTTAATGAGCAATAATATCAACAATTACTGTTATTATTATGCTTAAGAGAGGCAGTGTGGTGCTGTGGAAAGATGGCTAGACTTAAAGTTAAGGACATGGGTTTGAATTCAACCCCCCCAAAACTTTTATTATGCTAAACATGGGGTTAGAAAGACAAAAAGAACAGTGGTCCCTGTCCTTAGGAGGATAATTTGCCTCTGCTAGGAGAATATAACATGTAAACAGCTAATCTTACCTCTGATGCTCGCTGTCCATGTGACTCAAAGTAAGCTCCCACTTCTCTGGCCCTCAGTTTCCATACCTATAAAACAAGCTTAATAACTGTGACTCTTCTCTCTCCAGAATGTGAGGCTCAAATGAGAAAATGAATGAAAGATGCCTTGCAGACCTCAGAGCATTAAATAAATCAGTGCCATTGTTCATATTTTTAACCTTATATGGTATTTATGATTCTGACTTTGTCATTGTATTTACCAAGAGCCCTTGTTAAAGGACCACAAAAACACTTTCTTCTTTTAGGTCTATATAATTCCCATAGGAGCGGATGCCCGCATTAAGATGTATAAATGTGCACTTCAAGGTTTGCAAAAAACGCTTATATCACCTCAGCCTCAGTTTTCTCAAGTTGTCAACAAGCATTTATTAAAGGCCTACTATGTGCTAGGCTCTACGCTAAGCACTGGGACTATGAAGGGCAAAAGATAGTCCCTGAATTTAAGTCTAATGGGGGAGACAAGAGACAAGATGCAAGCAACTATGTACAAACCAAATGAATACAACATAAATTGAACATAATCAGCAGGAGAAAGGCCAAAGAATTAAGGGGGATCAGAGAAGACTGCTTGGAGAAGGTGGAATTTTAGCTGGGACTTGAAGGAAGCCATGGAAATCAGGAAACAGATGTGGAGGGAGAGCATTCCAGGCATACAGTTAGGAGAAATGCAAAGAATCAGGTGAGGGAGTGTTGTGTGAGAGACAAGTGTCACTGGATCACTATTCCAAGGAGGTGAATAAAGTGTAAAAAGACTAGTAAGGTGAGAGGGGACCATGTTATGAAGGACTTCAAATGCCAAACAGAGGGTTTTGTATTTAATCCTAGATGTGATAGGAAGCTACTGGAGTTCATGGAATAATAAGAGAGAGAAAGAGAAACAGGGAGAGAGAGAGGAAGAGAGAGAGACACACACACACACAGAAAGAGAGAGAGAGAGAGAGAGAAATAGAGAGAGAGAGAGAGAGAGAGAGAGAGAGAGAGAGAGTGAGTGTATGATGGTCAGACCTGCTCTTTAAGAAGATTTATTTGACAGATGAATGGGGGATAGAAAGGAATAGGCAAAGACTTGTGGTGGGGAGAATAACCAGCAGGTTATTGCCACAGTCCAGCCATTAGTTGATGAAGGTTTATACCAGAATGTTGGCAGGATCAAAGGAGAGAAGAGGGCATATATGAGAGATATTACAAAGGTTCAATCAACAGCCCTTGGCCACCAAATGGCTATGGGGAATAAGAGAGACATTTGCAAAATAAATGAAGAATAATAGCCCTATCAGAGGATTTTTGGAGAGGACAAATGAGATTATATATGTAAAGCACTTTGAAAACCTTAAAGTACTATATAAATGCTAGTTAAGATGATGATATTATCGAATTTGATCCTTAAAATAACATGGTGAGGTAGATCCTTTTATTGTTCTCACTTTACATATGAAGAATGGGGGCTGATAGAGTTTAATTGACTTGTGCAATGTCACACAACTCAAAAATTTCTAAGCCAGTATTCAAATTTAGGTCTTACAGATTCTAAGCCCAGCATACTTAGCCACCTGGGTGACTTTTCCTTTATGTATCAAAATGAGTCCTTTATGATTCCTATATATAACTGAATATAGTAGCAACCATCCCAAGTTACCTGCTTCTCTCTTGCAGAGTAGGGAAAATGTTTATGTTAGTATAAATTTCAGACTTTACTTCTTGGACTAGGCAGTGAGATATATTTGCTCAAATGGTCTAGGGGTGGGGAACCTGTGACCTTGAGGACACACGTGTAATGGAAATGCAGATTTGAAGATCTTCCCTGCCCCTAGGCCCTTTGATTGGCTTAGGTGACTCTGAGAACCTTCTTTGATTTGAAAATATATTCTGTGCCCCCAATGGGCTGAATATGGTCACATGGAGCCTGTGGTAGGAGGCTTGGTTTTCAGGAATGACCACACCTTGATGCTGTATGATTGGGCAGTGGGTCAAGAGGATGGTTACATTCTCTGACCCAGGAGAAGGCTATAGTCCCTGATGGGAGGCTTTGATTTGGGGCGCACTTTGAGAAGAGTTGTGTGATTTGACCAGATGAGACTCTGGGCAGCCATTGAGAGCCCCCCGGCTTTGAAAACCCAGATGTTGATGCTTCCTTCTCTGGTAAATGTGATTTGGTATTGATAATGGTTGGACAGTTTGGAAGCCTATCTGTTTGATCTGTCTGTGTACTCTGAAGTTCGGGGTGCTGACCTTTTCCCCCTGAACTAGGTAAATGATATATGTTTGTTTGATTAAAGTAAACTTGTTAACCCATTTTGAGTTGCTTTCCTTTTGAAAGGCAGATCTAAGAACCTGTGTTGGCAGCCACCCTAGGGATGTTGGGGTGCTTGCTGCTACAATACGTGTCCCTCAGATTCCTCAAGTGTGACCCTTTAACTGAATCCAAACTACACAGTTTGGATTATCCCCTTAATAAAAGGATTTGTTCTGAAATCCCCTTAATAAAAGAATTTGTTCTGAAAAACTTGGACTCACTCAAATGGCAGCACCTGAGGACCAGAAAGGCCACATGTGGGCAGGTTCCCCATCTGTGTTAGACTGATGTTTAGAGAGGAATCCAGTGTTCCCAGTGAGTACAAATATGGCTATTTCTACCTCCTGATGGGATTGTAAACTTGAGACAAAAACAGAACAACACACACACAAAATCTTTTATGTGAACTTCATAAGATACATAGGAAAATGTTTGGGGGCATGTGGAAGGGAAAGTAAGGAGGGAGACCCTTAATTCTCTTCAATCACTATTTGAATAGATTGAAGAATTATAATCTTTTTGAGAAAATACATCACCAATGATTTAGAATTGAGATGATAGCATAGGTAGTTTCTCTCCAGGCAGAGGGACAGGTTTCTTTGAGTATGTTTCATCTTCTCAAGCTATTTTGGCAGAAGAGATGGGTTTGGGCAACTCTCCAAGATGAGAATCAACTTTTGGGATGGGAATCTGCTAGTCAAGATGATGTGGCTAGAAGATACCATGTTGGCAAATCCATTCAATATCTGGCAAGTCAATTTGACATTTAACCAAACCTAAGATTAACTTGTCTTTCTTCTCTAAGAAAATATAGCTAATTCATGATGTAATGACTGAGCGTTCCATTTGGAATTAGTATTTATTTAATTGTTCTCAATTCATCCCTTCCCCCCAAGTCTAAGACTGTGGTAGCACCTTGATTTTTCATTATGAGGAATCTGAAGTTGTAGGCTGATTTCAATCTTCCTCATAGTGCTTTTTGTAGGCTAGTTACCAAAAGAATAATATAGACAGGCATAAGAAATGTATAGAGACTTAGGTGACTTTTGTTCCCAGTTTCCCCATGATTCTCCTCCACAGCTTTTTGCCTCAAGTCAGAGAACTAGTTTCATGATGTAATTTATTTTCCAGTGTATTTAAGATTGTCAGATAGCAAAACTTGTTTTTTTAATACCTGTTTTGAGAGATGGAAAAACTGAGGCCATAGACAAAGGGGGTGAATTGATCACATGTGCTAGTCATTGGTAGAGCTTTGGTCTTCTAAGTCCTTACATGGTAGCTTTTAACCAGCTATATTTAAGTTCTGTTTGAGTAGGAATGTTTGCCGTTTTCCATCTTATTTCTTTACTTACGACTTGCACTGAATTGTAGTCCTGTATTTAGTCCATCAGGCTGAAAAATAATTAAGATAGCCACCAATTCAGTCTTCTCTATGAGATACAGTCAGAAGAGAAGATTATTGAAGAGAATGCATTTGTCAGAATAGAAATGATAATAAGTTGAAGTAGAAAATGTTTTCTTTTAGTGAAAGGGAAATAGGCTTGCAACTAGATTTATGTTTCCCTGAATATATAAATCCCCAGTTAAAAGGGTAAGAATTCTGCCTGACAAATATAGCTATGGGTTTAGTTTTTGACCTTATAGCAACTTTAAAAGCTTATACTGTGATTTGTTGGAGCATGATTTTTAGATGTGATGTTTTAAGGACAAAGAAACAAACAGAACCCAATTCTACCACCTTCAGTTTGGAAGAATGAAACCATTCTGTGATGCAATAAAGCCTCTAAGTATTGTTGGGATTGAATAAAGATTGTGATTTCTGGAGGTATTTGGATTTCTTTAATAACATCACATTATCTTTGTAAACAGGAATGAGAAAATCAATCAAAACAAAACAAAACCAAAATAAAAAATGAAATTGTAGAATGTCCATTCCCACTGGCATCATTTCACATCTACTCCTCAGACATCTCCTTATTCTGCACTCGTTTCAGATTTCTTTTACTTCTTTGCCATACACCCATCCTAGGTATCTTCCCACTACTCCTTGTTAGCTGTCTTTCATGTGTGTTTTCCCCCAATAGATTGTTTTAATTTTAATTTTATTTTTAATTTATGGAATAAAACAAACTTTCCATTTTATAGTATGATAAAAAAGTCTACTTTGTACAACTTGCTATTCCTTTCAAGTATACAACAAAATTATCATGTAAATTTCTTTTCCCCCCTTTTTTTCTTCCCTCTCCCCTGCCCTAGCAAGGCTACAATATCCATAAATAGGTGTGTGTGTATATGTGTGTGTGTGTCACACACACATATATATATACACACATATGTAAAATTATTCTATACATACTTCTGTTTACTAGTTCTTTCTCTGGATGCAGAGAGAGTTTCTTCATATGTCCTTTAGAGTTAATTTGAGTATTTATGATAGACAAAATAACTTAGTCACTCAAAGTCATGCTTTAAAAATTTTTTTTCTTTCTTTTGATTTTTGGAGGGGGGAAGGCTGGGCAGTTGGGGTTAAGTGACTTGCCCAAGGTCACATGGCCAGTGTCTGAGGCTGGATTTGAACCCAGGTCCTCTTGACTCCAGGTCCAGTGCTCTATTCACTGCACCACCTAGCCACCCCCAAAGTCATTCTTAAAACAGTATTACTGTCACTGTATACAGTGTTCTTTTGGTTTTGCTCATCTTACTCTTCATTATTTTATTCAAGTCTTTGGAAATTGCAAGGATGCCCATCAACTGGGGCAGGCTTTATCTTCACATCAAATCCATCCATTATCACAAGCCATCTTGCCATTTGCATTCTGTAATGTGCAAACTTCCATCTTCTTATCCCTATCTGCTTTCTTTTCCTTTTGCCGCACCCTCTCCACAATTTTCTAACTCTTGCTCTAGGCACAATAATCAAAAGATATAATAAAAAATGTGTAAAACTGCCAAATTAATGCTATTATTATTATTATTATTTATTATAATATCCTTGCTTCTACAAGGACATGCCAGTTGACAACCTTCTGCATCAATCTGCCACCCTTTGGACATCCTTCATAAACAACATGCCCCTCAGCCACCACTTCTCTATGTATGCTGTCTCCTCTTCTTAAAACATAGACTCCTTGAGTACAAGAATGACTTCATTTTGTATCTGTATCCCCAGCACTTGGAACAATGCCTAGGACATAGTCATTATTTGATAAATACTTTTTCATGCATGTGTAGGTAAGCCACTCTCTCTCTTGGGCATCTAGTTTAAAAAATAGTTTAATGTAGATATTAATTAATATAGCAGCCTATTTCTCAAGGACAGTTTCTTTGGTTTGCCTTGAGATTGGTTTGTTGGCTCATTTTTCCCAGTTGAATATTTCCTTTTCTATCCTAGTCGTCTTCAATTTGTTTATTTTCATGATTCAAGAGGTTCTGGTTTCTGTCCTTCTTTAAGTTGCTAAATGAATCAAAGACTGAAACTTCTCAAACATACCTTTGTTTGTTGGGCCAGGTGACAAAAAGCCCCCAATTTTTAGTGACAATATCTAAACGGAAAGGGAAGTCTCATATTTTTTTTTTCAGTGTTCAAATCCTGGTTATTATTTTGGGGTTTTGGGTTTTTTTTGCAGAGTTGGTAGGGGGAGGGAGAAAAGACATGAGATGAGTTTTGTTTTGTTTTGTTTTAGTCCACAAAAATCATGACACGTAGATTGAGGCTCCATGAATGAATATCTGAATATTATGCTTCTAGTCAGGAAATTTGGCCTAGTGCATAATCTAAAGGCTTGGGTGAAGATAAACACACACAGATGTTTGCCAAGCTGCATGAGATTAAACAGCCCATTAACTACTAGAATTATTGAGTAGGAGATAAGTTGCTTTATTTTGACTGTAACCTCTCTACTCCCTTGGCTGTATTGTACATTTATGTGATGGAGTATATTAAATGCAATGAACCAGGTAAAATGTGGTATAGTAAATGGGTACACACAACAGGATGTAATGAAGAAAGAGACAATACATCCAGGTATATGGCAGTTGTTCCTTTACCTATTATGTTTTTCTGAAAGGCCACCCACTATTTCAAAGCACAAGAAGGTCCAGTTATTGTGCCAACTGTAACTGTATAACTTTTGAATGTGCTTCAAGTCAAATATTACTGCCTGATATGTATCAACAAAGTATAGTAAGATGTGGATATAACAGACTATAAGGTATTAATCCTACTCTACTTTCCCATCTTCTTGAAGTATGTATAAACTATGCTCATTGTTTAATACACTTGAGATACACTTTTGGGGAAAACACTGCCCATATTTCTTCTCCCTTTTGGGTTAGGAGTACTTGACTTGTGTTTTTAAAATTCTATGGCCTGGGGGTGGCTGGGTGGACAAGGAATAGAGTACTGACCCTGGAGTCAGGAGGACCTGAGTTCAAATTTGGCGGTAGACACTTAACACTTACTAGCCATGTGACCTTGGGCAAGTCACTTAACCTCAGTTGCCCTGCCTTCCCCCTCCAAAAAAAAAATTCTATGGCCTGCTCAAGTTTCTCTACTGAATATGTTTGTCTGACACTCTGCTTTGCTTTTATGATCTCATTGGCAGTAGACAATAGGATAGTTGGCAGACCCCAATTGTAAGGACTCGCCTTATTGGGCTAACATCAAACTTACCTCTCCAGCCGCCTCTCCAGCACTCCAATCGCCTTCTGCGATTCTGGTTGCCCTACTACGACCCTTATGGTCGCCCCACCAC
>WOXC01000634.1:0-68310 GCA_011680675.1 Gymnobelideus leadbeateri | reverse complement strand
GTCCTTTGAGCATGCACATATATCACCTCATTATTATCACTCCAAGTAACCACATGAAAATTTTGGAAGTCCCAGATTCTAGTCATATATGATAGATATGCTCACACTGTGTGACTATGAAAAGACTTCTAATTTTCTAAAGTAGAAAAACAGAAGAACTGCTATGCAAATCACTATGTAAAAAACAAGATATAGGCAGGATAAAATGGGAGGTAGCCTCAGAAGGAAGGCAATAATATTAAGGAGGATTGGGAACGGTTTCTTGCAGAAGGTGGGGCTTTCTTTAGTTTCTTTCTTTCTTCCTTTCTTTAGATATTTGAAGAAGTGAGGGTAGCTAGGAAGTGAGGAGGAAGAAGGACAGAGTTCCATGCAAGGGGCAAAGCAAATGAAAATGTTCAGAGTCAGAATATCTTATGTGAGAAACAGAAAGGAAGCCAGTGTCACTGGATTGTGGAATTTATATCTGAAAGTACACAAAAGTCCATGTAAAGAGTATAGTGATAGTGAGGCACATATGTAGGATATAGATGTAGTGAATGGGTAACTCACAGTTCCTGCGACTTTATAGCTTTGAAGTCATTTCTTGAGTCCATATCTAGTATTCTCTGGTGCAATGATTCACTATTCTTTTATTTTTTTTGCTTTTTTTTTGGAGGGCAATTGGGGTTAAGTAACTTGCTCAAAGTCACACAGCTAGGTTTTTGTTCGTGTATGCGTTGTGTCTGAGGCCAGATCCGAACTCAGGTCCTTCTGACTCCAGGGCCGACGCTCTACTCACTGCGCCACCTAGCCACCCCGATTCACTATTTTAAAGTGTCTTCTCTTCACATGTACCTGTTTGTATTTGGAGAGGGGGGGGAAGGGAAGCATATGTCAGGTTTTTATTTTTGTTTTTGAGTAGAAATATTTATATCAACTATTTTTACTATATCATCTTAGTAAATACCTGTGCTAAAAACTGCAGAAGTCTCCTGTCTTATTTTTCTTGGGAGACAGTACCAATGAGTACTTGTCAGCAAGAGGGTCAGAAACATTTTTTCTAGTGGTTTACCACTAGAATCCTGAGGGTCATAGTCAGCTACCCTGTGGGGACCAAAACTCTGTGTGTGAGAGAGCATATTGCGGGATTAGCCCTCAGATGGTGCTATACAAAGAATGAGGTTGTGGGGGAGAGGGGAAAGATCATACATGAAACCAGAAATTTTTATTATGTATTATGGGACTTTAAGGATATATAATAAGTTCAACACATTAATTTGAAAGTCATCCTGGTTGTCTTGCTCTGAACTTCTTTCTGTTCTCTTTTGTGCATTTTCATATTTCAATTACTCTTTTTTCTTTCATTATCACTAGGCTCCCTCCACTACCATTGCCTGTCAAAATAAAGCATTCTTTGTTTAAAAAAAAATACTTATATATCTTGTATTAAACCCTACAGGAAAAACATCTGAGATCTTTTTTCCCAGTATGGGTTCCATTTCTTATCCTCATGGCATTAATTTTGTTTGTGTAAACTCTATTTCTATGCTTCTCATAAGATTATAAGATTTAGAGTTTTAAGGAGCCTTTGAGTAGGCTAAGAACTATGGAGCTGAAGTTCCCCCATAAAGTTTGCCAAAGCAGTTCTCCACAAAAGCTCCTGTGAAGAATGACAAAGAACTGAGAATCGTATTCCCTGAAAAAATGTCTTTGTGTTAACTTAACTTCTGAATAAATTCCTTTCCCCCTTCCCTTCCCAGTGAATCTTTATAACAAAAAAATCACAAAAAGGGGGAAAAAGTATTTCAGCAAAATTAACCCATTCATCAATCAAGTAAGTCAATTAGACATTATCAACCAGCTTATGTGTTCTCTCAATTCTTCAAATTCATCATACAGCACAGTAAAAGCCATTACATTTATGTGTCAAATTTTGCTTAGCTACTTTTTTTTTTAAAGCAATTGGGGTTAAGTAACTTGCTCAAGGTTACATGGCTAGTCATTATTTATGCGTGGGTGCTCATTTTCTGAGGCCGGATCTGATCTCGGGTCATCCCAACTCTGAGGCCGGCGCTATTACTCACTGTGCCACCTAGCCGCCCCTTTAGGGCAATTGGGGCTAAGTAACTTGCCCAAGGTTACATGGCTAGGTTTTTGTTTGTGCGGAATAGGTGTCGGAGGCCGGCTCCGAACTCAGGTCCTTCTGACTCCAGGGCTGGCGCTCTATTCACTGCGCCACCTAGCCGCCCCTGCTTAGCTACTTTTTAATGAATAAGTATGTTGTTTTCAGTTCTTCACTATGCAAAAATTGTTGCTATGAATATTTTGGTGCATGTGGAATCTCTACTTTGCTTTGGGGGAATGCACCTACCAATGGAATCTCTAGCTTATAGAATATAGGTATTTTAATCACTTTCTTTTTAAATTTTATTGATATCTTTTGTTTATATAATACTTCCAGTTTGAAATATATCTTTACCTATCTGCCACCTGTATTGCCATCCTTTATAACAGAATTTTTTTTAAAAGAAGAAAACAAGTTTCAGCAAAATTAACTCTTATATTATGCAAGATACATTATAAAATATGATCTCTGTGCCTCTCATCTGTGCAAAGAACAAAGGAAGGTGCATTTTATCTTCTCTGCTTTAGGACCAAGATTGACCATTTTATTTACAAAATATTTGGGGGATTTTTTTTGGTTATTCTTTCTATTTTTATTTTTGCATTCATTATGTATTGCTAATTTCATTCTCTATCATATATTATCATAGATTTAGATATGGAAGCAGCATTTTACAGTATCTGATCCAACCTTCTCATTTTACAGATGAGGAAACTAATACCCAAAGAAGTAAAGTGAGTTTCTTAAGATCACAAAGCTAATAGGTGTTGGAGCTAAGATTTTTAATCCAGATTTTTAAATAGCAAGTCTATAACTAAAGTTTTCTTAGGTTTCTCTGTATTCTTTCTGTTCTTCACTTCTTAGGGTAGAATAAAATTTCATTGCAATCATGAACCTTGATTTGTTTAACTATTTTCCAAACAAATGGCATCTGCTTTGGTTCCATTTGTTGGCTATTACAAGAAATCTTACTGTAAATATTTCAGTGGAGAGGGGATATATTCATTTTAGGAAACCTTTGCAAACTTGTGATACATATTCAACAATGCAATCTCTGAGTTAAAAAGTATGGGCATTTAGTCACTACTAACTATACTATTACAATTCCAAATTGTTTTCAAGAATATTTACATCAATTCATGGCTTCATCAATAATGTATTAGTTTACCTATGTCTCAATAACTTTTCCTATACTGATTATTTCCATCTTCTTTATATTTGCCTGTTTCTTAGGTGTGAGATAAATCTTCAGAGTAATTTGCATTTTGATTCTCTCTTGTTATTGGTGATTTTCAGTAACTTTTCATAAGGTTGTTAAAATGCGATTCATCTTATGAACTGTTAGTTCATATTCTTTGGCTTTTATTGTATGTAGCCAAGAAGGTAGTTCAATTGAACAAGTAGTTTTCGGTTAGTTCAATTGATTTTCATCCTTATCTATTCTATTCTATTGATCTGTTTCTATTTTCAATATTTCAAATGACTCTGATGATTACTACTTTATTATATAATTTGGCATCTGCAAGCACTATCCTCCTTTCAATTGCACTTTTTCATCATTTTCTATAGGATTTCAAACATTAAATTTTTCAAAACAAAATTTGGTATTATTTTGCCCTATTTCTATAAACTACTCTCTTAATAGTTTGATGGATATAGAATAAAATAACTAAATTAACATAAGGAATATTATCAATTTTATAGTATCACAATGCAACCAAGAGTAATGAATGTGGCTATAATTCTTTAAATCATTATTTCTTTAAAGAGTGTTTTATAATCATATTTTTATGCATCTTGACTAGAGTCTGTTAGATGGACTTCTAAATATTTTACTGCTAATTTTTTTCTTTGCTGTCTTTTATTTTTATGTAAATCATCCAACAAGTAGTTATTAAACAATTTTTATGTGCCAAGCATAATGCTTGGCACAGTGGATACAAAGAAAAAAACAGAATAGTTCCTTCCTTCAAGTTTACATCTTGGTCTCTAGGGTACTAGGCTCAAAACTTATCTCAGTCTCTACATAGAATTGGCCCCATTAAGTTCATAGCCAAACTCAGCTTTGTTGTGGAATGAGGCTTTAGCTTTCTCTGATATAGGTCTAGAAGATGGCTCACAATCATTCCAAGTTCCTTGATACTTGCCTGACTCCCATATCCAGATTTGATTTTCATTTGGATTCCTGCAGCTTATTTTCCTATAATAGAAGAGTCTATTCTCTTTACCTAGAATATAAAAGAATGATTTGGAGTGATTTGAATCATTAATATGATTGCTAGTAAATGTATTTATGTGTTGTTTATATATATTGAATTCATATATCATGGATATCAGATCCTTATTAGAGAAATTTGATACAAAGATTTTTCCCCATTCAACATGGGGAAAAATTCTTATGCTAGATGCATTCTTATGCTAGATGCATTAATTTTGTTTATGCATAAGCTTTTCAATTCCATGAAATCAAAGTTATCTATTTTATTTTTGTAATTACCTCTATCTTTTATTTTGTAGAAGGCTTCTCCTGCATACTGTTAAAAAAGTTATGTG
The DNA here is from genome assembly GCA_011680675.1 of Gymnobelideus leadbeateri. Classification (NCBI taxonomy): domain Eukaryota; kingdom Metazoa; phylum Chordata; class Mammalia; order Diprotodontia; family Petauridae; genus Gymnobelideus; species Gymnobelideus leadbeateri. Next base: position 63,653 of record WOXC01000634.1, on the reverse strand, counting down.
GGGCGGCTAGGTGGCGCAGTGAATAGAGCGCTGGCCCTGGAATCAGAAGGACCTGAGTTCAGAGCCGGCCTCCGACACCTAATCCGCACAAACAAAAACCTAGCCGTGTAACCTTGGGCAAGTTACTTAACCCCAATTGCCCTAAAGGGGCGGCTAGGTGGCGCAGTGAGTAAGAGCGCCGGCCTTGGAGTTTGGATGACCCGAGATCAGATCCAGCCTCAGAAAATGAGCACCCACGCATAAATCAAATGACTAGCCGTGTAACCTTGAGCAAGTTACTTAACCCCAATTGCTTTAAAAAAAAAAAAAGTTATGTGATGTACTTCTCTTATAATTTCAATGGCATGAATATTTTAAAGACATAGATGCACATATGTATGAATTTATATGCATATATATATGTATTTGTATTATCTAGAATATGTTATGAAAATATAATTTAATAAAACCTTTATTTGTCTCCTAACTTTTTAAAATTTTCTTCTGTATATTAAAATTTTATTGATGCTTTATTGTGTGGCTATTTAGTAACCACCACACACCTCTCTCTTTTGTAAAAAAAAAATGTATAGTCAAGTAAAATGCTCAAACACTTTGACTATGTCTGAGAATGCACATCTCATTCTGCATCTTGCCCCTAATATCTCAGTGTCATGAAATAAGAATAAGAACTCTTATTCAATACTTTGATCTGAATTGTAAGGTCTTTCAAGATTCCTTTTATTGATAATATTATTTTTATCATATAAATTGCTTGCCTCCTCCTAGTTATTTCATTTTCTATCAGTTCATTCAAGTCTTCTATGCTTCTTTGAATCCATCACATTTGATATGTCTCAGTGCACAATAACATTCCATTATATTCATGCACTACAACATGTTCAAATAATCCCCATGTGATGGGAGCCCCATTTTTTCTGGTTCTCACTAAATTCAAAACTATAAATATTAGTTTATATGTAGATCTTTTCTTCTTAACCTTAATCTCTTTGACATATGCAATACTTATTGAAATATCATAAGTAACATGTAATAAGGTTTTTAAAAGCCTGAAAAAGAGATGCATATAAGGGTAGATGAGGCCAGCTTGGGAGTGGACATGACAAAGTGCAAAGCATGTAATAAAGAAACAGGCTGGGCGGAAACTTCACAGCAGTGAAGTTCATTTATTCATCTGAGGATCGGGGTTTATATACCTTTTACAGAGTAAGCCACTTCCTTTATCACATGGGATGGGTTGTACATTTCCCATATACTTAGTTCCCTTTGCATCACCACAATCAGGGTGAGTAAGAATTCAGGCCGCTCTGTTCCCTGCACACTGCAGAGAGTGGTGAGCCAGCATCCAGTTGGCCTGGGAGAAGCTGCAAGAAGCTGACTGCTTATACCTGCCTAACTGGAGTTGGCCCTCAACAGGTAGATTTGATTTGACTGAGGTCATGAGTTAATGTGGGGTGGAGGGAGAGGTAAAAATCAAGATGAATTGAATATTAAATAAAATAGGTGATTCAGAGAATATTAGTGAGTTTAACAAAAATAGAAAAATTAAAAGGAGTTGATTGAAGGTGGGAGTTAAAAATGTTTATTTTTATGTAAGTCAGTTTTTAAGGTATGATTAAAATATTCCAGATGGAGATATTTAACATGATTAAAGCTCAGGCTACCATTTATATAAATATTCCTTAAAAATAAAACAGTATTTCAATATATCATAATGCTCAATACGTTCTCAAAAGGTATATCAGTCAGCAAATCACAAGTTGCAATCAGTACTGCCAGGCTTGGAATGCTTCAAATATAAATCACTTGTTTATATCTTGTCTGAGGATCATCCTAGTTATATATATTGAATTTCATCATTGGATAGCTTGTCACCAGGTGATAATTTTCTTTTTGGACAGAGTAATTCATAAAAAGCATCTACATAAGAGGGCATGTTTCTGTGTTGGTAGTAATGAAACCAAGAAATAAGGGGTCCTTGTGCATTAGAGTAAGAATTAAAGCTAGTGGAGTGAAAGAAATTGCAAATCCAGCTCAGGCAGAATATGTAGAGGATAAGGACAAAACTTTTGTGGTGACATTTAAACTTAAAGAACAGGAAAAGGATTCAACAAAGAAGAGGAGTGATAAAGAAGTTGCAAGGAAACCAGAGGAAAATTCAGTAAGGATAAGAGAGAAAAGAGCTTCAGAGAGGAGAGAATTTCTTAACAGTATCACAATGCCAAGATATCAAAAGTATAAGTACTGAAGAGAAGATAATTGGATTTTGTGAAAAGAACGTCATTATTGCCTTTGTAGAAACTGCACTACCTTTTGTGCCTGGAATGCTCTCCCTGTTCACCTCTACCTTCCAGTTTTCCTGGCTTCCTTTAATGCACAATTCAAATTCCACCATTTGCAAACAATCCCAATCCACCTAGCTGTCTTCCTCTCTGAGATTACTTCTCACCTACTTTGTATATATCTGGTAAGAGAATAATTATTTATATATTATCTCCCACATTAGAATGCAAAATCCTTGAGATCATAAGCTGTTTTAACCTTGTTTTGCATTTAATGTTATAATTGTATAGTTGTACACTATGTATAGTGTCTGGGGTCAGACCATGCTCTTTTCTCACCCATGTCCAACAGAGTTTCCCCACTGACCTTTTATTTTGTCTTTGGCGTTTATCTGTTGAGAAGTTTAGAAACTGCCACAGCTACCAGTGATTCAATCTCCTGAGGCCTGCTCCAGACTGGTCTGTGCCAGTGTGGCCCACACTGGACTGTGCTCTGCTCTCAGCCTGGTGTGATATGCCCTTCCTGTAGGCCTGCCAGGCTTTGTTTAACTGGAGATGTAGTTCACTCTGTCATTTTGTGGTTTCAGTAGCTCTAAAATTTGTTTAGAATAATTTTTTACAGTTATTTGGAGGGGTTTGGGAAGAAGATCTCAAAGAAGTTCCTGCTTTTACTCCATCATCTTGGCTCCACTCCCCTCCCAAAGAGCTATCTTGACAAACTAAAAAGACTATATATCCTATGACTGCATTAGATTTATGGCAGGAAGGCAGGATTGATCCAGTATTATGAAAATTTTAATATAAAACACTATAAAAATAATAAAAATAATAAAACCTATACATATAGTTGTATGTTGAAAACTAAAAGTAAATAAATTATGGTGGAAAAAGGGGAGCCTTTTGAGTAGGAATATTGGTCTATAGTTTTCTGTTTTACCTGTCCCTAGTTTAGGCATCAAGACAATATCTGTATCATAGAAAGAATCTGGCAGAATCTCTTCTTGACATTGTTTTTTTCAAAAAACATATAAATGTTAATTTTAATTTGAATGACTGATAGAATTTACTTGTAAATTTATCTAATCCTCAGTTTTTCTCCTCTGGAATTTACAGATTTTTTTTCCTTCAATTTATTTTCCTGAGTTTGAGCTACTTTTTTATTTTTGTTCTATTAATATCTGAACATTTTGCATTTTTATAAATACTCATCCACTTCCTTTAAGTTGTCAGTTTTGTTGATATATAATTTAGCAGAACACTTTGCAATAATGTCCTTTATTTCTTTTTCTTTTCCATGACTTGTCCCTTTTCATTTTTGATACTGTTGATTTAGTTTCCTTTTTCTTCATTCACTTAGCTGATTCTTAATCAATTTTGAGGGCATCTTCAAAAATAGCTCCTGGTTTTATTCATAAGTTTAGCGGTTGCATTGTTTTCATGTCTATTAATCTCTTTGCTTTTTAGAATTTCTATTTTAATATTGAATAATTTTATTTCATTTTTTCTCTATTTTTCTCAGTTGTTTTCATTTCATGCTCTTCCTCTTTTTTTTTAAAGCAATTGGGGTTAAGTAACTTGCTCGAGGTTACACAGCTAGTTATTTATGTGTGGGTGTTAAGTACTGAGGCTGGAACTGATCCCGGGTCATCCCAACTCTGGGGCCGGCGCTCTTACTCACTGTGCCACCTAGCTGCCTCCTCTTCCTCTTTTCTTGCTGAAACTGTGCAATGATATAACTTTTCCAATAAGACTACTTTGACTGCTTCCTGAAAACTTTTGTTTGCCATTTCACGGTTATCATTTTAATAGCATTTTATTGTTTCTAATTACTTGCAACCACAATTTTCAACATTCAATTTTTTGAAAGACTCTTAGTTCCAAATTTTTCTCCCTCCTTCTTTTCCCTATCCCCTTCTCAAGATGGCAAGTAATCATGTGTAAACATATCAACCAGATTCCACATCATTCATGTCATGATAGAAGGAGCAAAACAAAAGCAAAAAGAAAAAAAGAAGTCTTGGCAGGTAGACTCCCAAATATTTTATACTGTCTACAATTATTTTAAATGGAATTTCCTTTTCTCTCTCTTGCTGCTGGGCTTTTCTGGTAATGGATAAAAGCACTGATGATTTATATGGGTTTATTTTATATCTTGTAACTTTGCTAAAGTTGTTAATTATTTCAAATAGGCTTTTAGTTGATTCACTAGAATTCTCTGAGTATATCATCATATCATCTGCAAAGAGTGATAGATTTATTTTTTCATTCCCTATTCTCATTCCTTCTGTTTCTTTTTCTACTATTATTACTATAGTCAATATTTCTAGTTTAATAATAAATAATAGTAGTCATAAGGGGCAACCTTGTTTCACACTTCATCTTACTGAGAAGGCTTCTAGCTCATCCCCACTACAGATAATGCTTGCTGATGGTTTTAGATAGATACTATTCCCAGACCTCTGTCTTATTTGGCTCATTATGTGACCCTTGAAGGCCTTAAGATTTTGATAGGCTACTTGTTTATTCTCTCCCTATTGAATAGAAATATTCCATTCTTATATAGCCCAATTGCTTAAACATATTTACCTTTTTACCTTTCTCTTGAAAGTTTTTATACTGTCTGGTCTTTCAGTTTAGAATGGTGTTAATCTTGGTTAGTGTAACACCAATGTGATATCCAATGTTACTCAGGCTCAAAGCAGGTCACATGGGCCTATTAATGAATGGGGAAGATCTTCCTGTTCTATTAACATTACAGTTGGAAGTCTGTATTTATTTCCCTTTCCTTCATGGTAGTTGCTACCAAATTTCCTGTGATCCTAATTGTTTCCTTGAAACTTGAACTCTTCCTTTCTGGCTGCTGAGAGAATATTTTATTTGACTTGGAAGTTTGATATTTTAACAATGACACTCTTGGGCATTTTCAATTTGGAATTTCTTTCTGGAGGTGTCCAATAGATTATTTCCATTTTGAAAACTTTGCCCCTCAGAACCAATAGGCCTAAGCAATTTGCATGCATGATTCCTTCATATATGGTATTAATATTCTTTTCTTGGTGATAGTTTTCAAATACTACAATGATTCTGAATTTTTTCATATCTGTTTATATATGCACATGTTTCTGAATGTATATATGCTTATACATATGCCTATTTGTATATATCTGTTATTGTGGCAACCCAAAAGTCCTAGTGCATTTTTCTATATCAATAGCTTAAAACAACACAAAGATTTTTGAAGCATCCTGTACATAGACAGACAGACAGATAGATAGATAGATAGATAGATAGATAGATAGATAGATAGATATACATATATGTCTATGTATACACATAAGTGAAGTTTTACATTTTCTTCTATTTTTATAATTTAAAATTTTTTATTTTAATATTTCTTGTCCCATGGAGTCATTATCTTCTGTTTGCCCATTCTAATTTTCAAAGAATCTGTTATTTGGGTAAGATTTTGCATCTCTTATACTAAGCTGCTTATTCTCCAAAGTCTTTTCTGTACAACTCTCATTTCTTTTCCAATTCTAACTACTACAACTTTTACTTGCAACATCATTTTTTATTTCAAAATGTCAATTTGACCTTGTGGCCAACCTGTGTATTTAAGGGTTCTGGGGTTTTTTAGGTATTGTGGAGTTATTTTCTTCTTCTCAGGTTGTGTTTTGGCATCCACAGACCAACAAAATTTCTACATCAATTGTGTCTTTTTGTTTATTTGTTTACACATTCTTTCAGCATTATTTCCCAAATTGGAAATTTTGTATTAGCATAAGGTTTTGTGTACCTCTGCAAGGAATGTTCTGTGGCCTTGTTTGATTCTGATCTGGCCTGGGCTCAGACAATCAAGTCAAAGACAAGAGACTATTGGCAAAGCCTTCCTGACTAGACCTTTTCCCCAAATACCCTTAAGCCTGTGGCTATTTTCCTGTGCTTACTTGCATTGGAAAAAATGATTTCTCCTTGGATTTCCTTATAATCATTTGGTCTAGATTTCTTCATAAATTATTTTACAGAGCAATTATAGGGAGAGAACTTGGTTGCACTGCTCTCCTTTACCCCTCTACCTTTCATCAGTCTTCTTGATTCCCTTTCAAAGATTGAGTGAATGTTTCTTCCTAACACAATTAATCATCCTTTTTGTAAAAAAAAACAAAAACCTTTCCATCATAGGCACTGATAGGACCAATAAAACATTACTGTCTCTTTCCAAATTTTAATTTTTTCAACACTAAGCGAGAGCATATATCTGTCTCTGAACTCAAAGTGCAGGGAAGATATCTATATGGGAAGACACTTATAATTTAGTAGATCAAGAGGTTCCTGGATTATTCCAATTGCATATTTTGATTTATGGACTATATTAAAAGTTTGTTGAGGAAATTCTCCAATACCTCTAAACACATTTTAGAACTACAGAAGCCACAAAGTGACAGAGATAAACAAATCCCCCACTGAAGCCAGACTGGCAGGCTGACAGGAAGGGTCTATCACACTGAGCTGGAAGCTGAGCATGGAGCCAAGCACAGTCCCTGGTGAGCTACACCAAGCCCAGGGCAGCCCTGACTAGTGGCCCAGACTGGCCAAAGCAGACTTCAGGAGAGTGAATCACCAGCAGCTGTGGTGGTTTCCATATTTTTCAATTCATAAAGACTACAGAGAAAGTAAAAGGCAAGTGGAAAACTCTGTTGGAAGTGGATGACTGAAGAGGACAGTTTGGCCCCTGCCCCTGGGGCAAGAGGTGGCTGAGGCGGCAGTTGCAGCTGCTGCCACATAGCTGCTTCCAGAACCCCTGGTATGCAGATCATAAGGGGACCAAGCTGCCATTCAGAAGGTAATTGCTCTTGCTTTGACCTGCTTGGATCTGGGAAGTGTCTGGGGTGGTTGTCCTGGGGTGAGAAATACCAGTGTACCAAAGCTTGAGGTGGCTGTAGAGAGGGTGTACTCCTCAGACCTCTGACAGCATTTGCAAAAAACCCAGCAATTTGGGACAAAGCACCCCATTCTGGAAGCAGTTATACCATGGCAAAGAGCTCAAAAGTCAAGTAATTGGCTGGCAAGATGAGCAAGCAAAGGAAGAACAATCAGACCACAGAATTCTTTTTTGGGGACAAAAAGAATCAAAACACAGAACCAGAAGAAGTCAACAAAGGCAAAACTCCTGCGTCAAAAGCTTCCAAGAAAAATATGAACTGGTTACATGCCATGGAGGAGTTCAAGAAGGATTTTGAAAATCAAGTAAGAGAAGTGGGGGGAAAAATGGAAAGATAAATTAGAATGATGCAAGAAAATAATGAAAAGCAAGTCAACAGCCTGCTAAAGGAGACCCAAAAGAATATTGAAGAAAATAACACCTTAAAAAATAAACTAACTCAAATGGCCAAAGATACCCAAAAAATCAATGAGGAGAACAATGCCTTAAAAAGCCAAACTGTCCAGATGGTAAAGGAATTTCAGAAACATACTGAAGAGAATAATTCCTTCAAAATTAGATTGGAGGAAATGGAAGCTAATGACTTTATGAGAAATCAAGATACTATAAAACAGATCCAAACAAATGGAAAAAAAGGCAATGTGAAATATATCATTGGAAAAACCACTGACCTGGAAAATATATTTAGGAGAGATCATTTAAAAATTATTAGACTACCTGAAAGCCATGATCAAAAAAAAGAACCTAGAAATCATTCTTCAAGAAATTCTCAAGGAAAATTGCCCTGATATTCTAGAACCAGAGGGCAATAGAGAAATTGAAAGAATTCACCAATCACCTCTTGATAAAGATCCCAGAAAGAGAACTCCTAGGAATATTACAGACAAATTCCAGAGTTCCCAAACCATGTTAAAAATATTATAAGCAGCCAGGGAGAAACAATTTGAGTATTGTGGAAACACAAACAAAATAACAGAAGATCTAGCAGCTTCTACATTAAGGGATTGAAGGGCTTGGAATATGATATTCTGGAGGTCAGTGGATCTAGGATTAAAACCAAGAATCACCTACCCAGCAAAACTGAGTATAATGCCTCAGAATAAAACATGGCTATTCAGTGAAATAAAGGACTTTAAAACATTCTTGATGAAAAAACCAAAGTAGACAGAACATTTGACTTTCAAATACAAGAAGGAAGAGAAGCATGAGAAGGTAAACAGGAAAAAAAATCATAAGGAACTTAATAAAGTTGAACTCTTTATATTTCTATATGGAAAAATTATAATTGTAACTTCTCAGTATAGTTAAAAGGAATATATATATATATATATATATATATATATATATATATATATACACATATATATATATATTTATATAGGAGGGTGTGTTTGTATAAATACATATGTGAGTGTGTGTATATATGTGTATATGTATACATAGACAGAGGGCACAGAATCAGTTTAATAGGAAGGGATGATATCTAAAAAATAAAATTAAGAGGTGAGAAAGGAATATAATGAGAGAAGGAGATAGGGAGAGATGGAATAGGGTAAATTATCTCATATAAAAGAGCCAAGAGAAAACTGTAACAATGGAAGGGAAGAACAGGATGGCAAAAGGGAATGGGTCAACCATATTCTCATTGAATTTGGCTTAAGGATGGAATAACATACACATTCAGTTGGGTATCTTACCCTACAGGAAAGTAGGGGGCAAAGGGATAAGAGGAAGGATGATAGAAAGAAGGTCAAATTGGGGGAGAGGATAGTTAGAAAAACACTCTTGAAAAGGGAAAGGGTCAAAATAGAAAATAGAATAAGTGGGGAGTGGGATAGGATGGAGGGAAATATAGATAGTCTTTCACAATATATCTACTATGGAAATGTTTTGCATAACTACATATGTACAACCTATATGGAATTGCTTATATTCCCAGCAGGGGTGGGTGAGGAGGAAAGAAGGAAAATAATCTGGAAATTAAATTTTTTAAAACAAATGTTAAAAACAATTTTACATGCAACTGGAAAATAAGATATGCAGGCACTGGGGTATAGAAATCCACCTCACCTTACTAGAAAGTTAGAGGGGGATGGGAGAGAATATAAAAGAGAGCAGCTTGGGGGAAGGGGTATTCAGTAGGCTTGCTATTTTGGGGTGGGAGGTAGGACAAAGACAAGGAGAAAATTTGTAACTCAAAATCTTGTGGACATGAATGTTGAAAACTAAAAATAAACAAACAAAAAAATAAAAGTCCCTCCCATATCCTGTCCCCTTATAAAACAAAAGTTTGTTGTTGATATATGTAACTTTCCAATTTTCTCTTTCTAGTTCTTTCTCTCATTTAAGGTCCAATTGTGTGCCAGGGACTGTGATAAGCAGTGGTGGGGAGCAAGGCACAAAGAAATATAAGACAGTCCCTGACATCAAGCTGCTCCCAATCTAATAGAGGAGACAACGCACAAACTACTTTGAAATAAGATATTCATAGAGAAAATTAATTATGATCATTGGATATTGGAAGAGAAAAGAGAAAGAAAAGGAAATGGAGGTGCCTTTAGTAGGCCCCTTCTCAAGGAGTTTAGTCACAAAAGAGAAGAGAGATATGGGACCACAATTAGCAGGAATTGTGGAAAGATCAAGTGAGGGTTTTTTGAAGATGAAAGAGACATGAATATTGTCAAATCTGAAAACAAATGACCAAAGTGTCACAGAAGTTATACAACCACTGTTAACTCTAAAAAACAAAGAGCTCATACAGGCCATCAAAACCATAACTAACTGTAAGAAATAAATAGAAACAAAGCAAAACCAAAAAGCTAAGAGCTGGCAAAAACAAAAAGCTTGCTTTATTCCTTTGGAGAAAGGAAAGTAGAAACATGTGTCAAGACCCTCCTCCTCTAAGAGGAGACCTACCTTAGTGAGTCCAAATTTTAATACATACTACAGTGGCTACACAATGATCTTTAGCCCTGACAATGAGAAGTGACAGCAACAATGAGACAAGTTTGATTCATAGCAAGTTTTCATGACTGGAACATGGGTCCTATAGGTTCTTATCCAAGCTCAGGGACCATCCATGTGAAACAGTTCTGGGATTCTGCTGTGGCAGAGTATACCCAGAAGACGAGTGCAAAAGTTTGTTGTTATGCCAAATTCAGGGCATAACTTGCTTACTGGGCCTTAGCTGTGAAAAACAGGGTGTCTCCTAATACCAAAAACAAAATAGAAAGATAGGGGTGGTCTTGGCATGGGTGTCCTGACATTATGTTTATAAGTAGTAGAAAAACAGACAATAGACAGTTGGATATTGAGGACTGATGAGAAAATGGTGAAGATAAAAGGATCAATATGTCAAAAAAAAAAAAAAACAAGATGGAGTGAAACCATTTGTGCATGTAAATGGATTTCCTCTAGTGAGAAGGGCTACCTTTTCATGAAAGTCAAGGATATTGGAGGAGATAGTTTCAGAAAGCATCTGTGTGATATGATAGGGTGGAGGGGGAAAGATAAAGTTCCCAGCAAATGTCCTTAATTTTTCTTTCTTTTTTTAAAGCAATTGGGGTTGAGTAACTTGCTCAAGGTTACACACAGCCAGTCATTATTTATGTGTGGGTGCTCATTTTCTAAGGCTGGAACCGATCCCAGGTCCTCCCCACTCTGGGGCAGGTGATCTTATTCACTTCACCACTTAGACACCTGGGCCTTAATTTTTCAATGAAATATGAGATAAGATGATAGTCCTGCTATACTGTGTCTGGTCAGGTCACAGCTAGAATTTTATATTCAGTTCTAAGTGCTACATTTTAAGGATAATATTGACTAACAGAAATGTGTCCAGAAAAGAGCAACCAGGTTGTCATGGAAACTATGTAGATCGTGTCTGTCCAATACATTGAAGTAACTTAGGATATTAATACTGAGAAAAGCAGGTAGTGAGAATCAGATTTGATAATTGCTTTCAAGTAAACTATTGTATGGAAAGTTATTCACTTGTAAAACTTGTCTCCAAAGGGAAAAAATGCTTAAAAAACAAAAGGATAGAAGTTGCCAAGATATATATATTTCACTCCCATGTAGGGATCTTCCTTCTAATCATTAGACTTGTTCAAAAAACTACCTGGCTTCCCCCTCCTTCAAAGTCTTCAGCTAAAATCTGTACAAACACTTTCAGTGGATGTTGTAGAAGGTATTTCTGTTAATTTATAAGTTTGAATAAATGGTTTCTGAGATCTCTTCTAGTTCTGAGAGCCTGAGATTATATATTTCTTCAAAAAAATTATACTCAGAAGTATTCAAAGCCATTCCCTCTTTTCCAAAGCAGAGAGTGGGGATAGAAAGAAGTTTTCCTTTGCTACACATTTTCCAGATATTTCATTTAAGTCTCCTGACATTATGAGAATTTGCTCAACTTTCAGGATGAATGTTGTCCAATCCTCTAAAGGCTCCCAATTGACTGACCTAGAGCACTTCTTCATTCCTCCTGAGACTGTCTCCCCATCTAATCCCCTTTGATTTTCTGCTATGCCCACATTGGCAAAAGATACTAATTGGGTGGAATCTCAAATACCTCCATAGAGGAATGAGCCCAAGGACTTAATTGTACCAAAACAAGAACATTTCCCATTGGATTCTCAATTTCCTCTGATAGCCATAAATTGGCTTAGAGGTCCTTGAATTGACCTTTTACCAAGTGACAGAGATATAGATTGCAGCTACAGAGTAAGAGGTAGATTCCAATGGGAAGATTTGGCTCCTTTGTGGCTTGGTGGGATGCCATAGCCCTGGTTTAGGGCCCAGATTTTTTCATCCAAATGCTGCTCATTTGAACAGTTGGTCAAACCAGTACTATAATAAGGCAACTCTATCAGAGATTCCTGATAGGGAAAAATGGTAAGTCTCAGTCGTGCTTTGTTATTTCTTCATGGGATTAAAAATTATGCCACACATAGAGACATGGTTATAAGAGAATAGTGATGATATATAGATAACATAATCATTATCTATGCTTATATACAGATGGAAACTATCTATATATGTATATAACAATAGCCATTTTTGTAATTTTTTTCAAATGCAGGATTTTTCAGTGTGCAGTCACAATTTGTTCACTAATGTTCTTTAATTATTCAGCTGGGGATTCTTTTCATTTCCATTGTTTGAAATGATGAAGACCTTGGTACAACTTCAAAAAAAAGCTAAACTTTCCAAAAGGAAATTCAAGCTACAGTTAAACTGAAGAATTCTTGGTGCATATTAATAGAGCATACCCATACTTTCATCCTCACTATACCACTCCTCTCTCTCAAAATCTTTCTTCAAAAGGGAGGAGAAATGAGAATATTTTTGTGCTTCAGGAATACTGGCCTCAAAAATCCCCTAGCCCTCATTTTCCTTTTGATATTTTTGAAGGTGAGAGTTTTTCTTCCTGTTCCCCAAGGTTCAATTCAATCATCCTTGTTTGGAGTAAGCACAGACTTGGGGTGGAATGTGATAGGGATCAGTTTGCTCAGATAGACAGGAATGGTCAATTTCAAAAAGTCTGTTCCTGGAAATCCCATGAAGGCAAGTTGCTAAAACTTTACTTCTATGATTGTTTGGAATCCAGAGAATCACAGACAGACAGCATAAATAAGCATGCTGCAGCATAAAAAAACTAGGTGACACTTCAGAAAGAACTTTTCACTCAAGAATGCTAAACATTAATATAATTGGAATGGGCAGAGGAATGTATTGGATTGCTTTTCAGTGTCTTTTTCTAGGTTAATAGTACTATTAGAACATGCTGGGAATCTCTATGTGTAAAAGATTTTTTCATCTTTGAGGAGAAGGCATCCATGGCAAGTGTCTAAGCCTGAGAGTTTCAATTTGCTTCCTTTCCAGAACTACAGTCTCATACCCTGCCTCTCTTTATGCTTTATCCCAGCTTTAAATCATTCCTTCACTTTCCCTGCTCCCCAGAGAGCCCCAAAGCCCACAATCTCCACTGTTTGTTTCTCGCCATCAGGGTGACATAGCATACTTCCTCTCTCCCTCCACAGGGAAATTAAACCCCATTTATGTTTTAATCCTCCCTCCAGAGATCACACCAAATGCCCCCACAGCCCTTTCCAGACAAGTTAACTACACATTTTCCAAACTCATTGTGCCATGTCTGTTTTGTGGGAACCATTTTGTCTACCTCTAGCTTTCTGCCTTTACCTTTATCTCTTTTTATCTTATCTCTATGATTCCATCCTGTGATATCTTTTCCTCTCTTCTAGCCACTGAACTCCCTCTCCCTCTTCTACAATCTTCTCCCTTCTTTTCTCGTTTCTTGATCTTTCTCTACCCCCTTCCATTTCTCATTACTTTATTAATATATTGTCTATTTCTGAGTTTCTACATTTATTTTCCATTATTTTCTTTGACTTAGTTTTATTTCTATTATCTTTTTAAATGTCTCTACTATCTCTGCCTCAAGTTTTCTTTCTCCTTATTCTTTAAGCTCTCCCACCCAAAATTACTTGATTTTATAGTCTCTAGCTCTATCAACTCTATATTTGCTCCACTGTTTTCATTCTCCCTTTGCAAATATTTCATTTGCTTCCATCATACTTATAAATCTTAAAAATCTATAAATATCCCTTAAAAGCTACAAATTTAGGAGAGGATAGTATATACTCTATTTTAATAATTTCCCTTTTCCCCTGGGACCAAGAGTGAATATGTCATCTCAACATATTCTGCCCCTCTTGGATCCTTTCTCTGGTACCCTGACTCTTTGGGTTGCCATAGAGGTCTCCTAGAAACTGGCACTTCACTGTGCCAGGGTTCTGAAGTTGACATCTTTAAGCTTCATCTACTCCATCACCTCCTACAACTGGGATATCACAGGTGTGGTGGAGCAGTTCTTATGAACTCTAGAGAATCAATTGTTAAATTTTCAGTGTGAGCATTTACACCTTGGAAATTAGCAAATGCTAAAAATCAGGGCTAGATTTGTTATTTTTTAGATTATCTAGACTAAATTCTCAAGTAAAAGTAGAACTTTAAAAACTAAACTCTAAAAAACTAAAGTCTAAAGACAAGAAAATATTAATAATGTAGACTAAATTTCAAAAATGTCCAGTATATTTTTCCCCCTGGAAAACAAATTATTAGACATTTACAAGCACATCCCTAGTGCAATTCAAGCTATTATTGCTAACTTCTAACAATGATGTTAGCAGTACATACACCATAGATAACAATGATGTTATCACTACTTACTGTTGATATGGTGTATCTACTGCTATTACTATTACTATTATCTACTACTTCCTACTACTACTTCCACAACTAGTAATACTAAAAAATAATTACATCTTGCAGTTGTTTAAATTTTTTAACTTCACTATCTTTTCTTCTTTTTTTTTACACTTCCACCACCCCCTTGTTTTTATTCTACACCCCTCAATTGCACCCAAGGCTACTTCCATGCCCCTAGATCATTCTAGCACCCACCGGGAGGCAGTATCAGCCACTTTAGGAATCTGTATTTTACATTTTCACTGGCTATCCCCTATGGCTGTAATTCACACCGTCTTCCCGCTCTAACTTGTAGAATTCTACAGGGATTCTTTTAGAATTATGTAAAATTCTAGAGGTATTCTAAAAAACAGGAGAGCAGACATAGGGAAAGGCAGTCCAAGGTCCACTTACTCCTTTGCTTTTTAGTATATTGGAAATAAGAGGATGTTGTCCTGTTCAAATCTACTATAAGGAAAGTTTGGAGTGAAAGCTAAATGTGGAAAATGTGAAGAGAATTAAGTGTACTGGTGGTGGAGACAAGTTTCAAATCCAAATCCTTCTGACCCTAAGTCCAACATTCTATCTACTGTGCCATATGACATAAACTTTTCTAGGTGGAAGAGTCTTAAAGATTATGTGGTTCAACCACCTCCTTTTTCACATGAAGAAAGTGAAGTGACTTAATAAGGTGTAACAGTCATTAACAAAACTGGGGACATCATTTGTTTTGGTCCTCACAAGATCCTCAAAAAAAAATGATGTCTGAAAAAAATTTAGAAAATTATAAAACTCTATGAACACGTAAGATCGTATTGCAGCTTTAATGTTGAAATGTATGCAGATTGTGTTTATATGTATTTTCTGAGAGGAAATAAACAATCAGAATTATCTGGGTTAATTAAGGAAAGATTTCCTAGGGAAGAGGAACCATCAGCAAGGGAAAGACTACTACTTGACATAAAAGACAGATTTGGGAACATTCTATGCAGGGTGGGAAGGGAGTTGTGAGAATGGTTTTATTAAAGATACAGATGGAAAATGAGTGAATAAAAGCCAAAAATATAAGCAAATTATTGTAAAGAAACCCTTCAGACTAGAACATGGGAGTGATACTGTGTAATTGTTGTAAGTGAGAATTGTGTGGTGCCTATTTGCTGAAGGAGCCTTGTAAGGGAAAGTCATCATTGGATTTGATCTGATGGGTAAGAAGAACCATTCTCAGTTCATAAAGTCATTTGTGTGTTGGCCAATAGAACTAGAAACTTAAAGATCATGTAGTATTGTCTGCTCATTTTACAGACGAAGAAACTGAGGCTGAAGTGCCAGTCCAAAACTCACATAGGAAGGTAATAACAGCCAGACGTCAAACTGTCTCCTCACTTCCAATCTAATTCTCTTCACTAATTAAATCAAAAGGCATTTATTAAGCACTTATTATGTGTCAGCCACTGTGCTAAGTGGTGGACATAAAAATTAAGTCAACACCAGTCCCTGACCTCCAGAAGCTCACAGTCTAATTGTAAACAACTATGTACAAACAAAATATATGCAGGATAAATAGGAGGTAATTTCAGAAGAAAAAAAAGAGATAGGACTAGACTGGATTAGAGAATACCAGGCATGGTTTCTTGGAGAAAGTGGGATTTTAATTGAGACAAAGGATATAAAGATAAGGAAGAATACATTCTAGGTCCAGGGAATATGCAGAAAATGCCTAGAGTTAGGAGATGATGAGTTTTGTGTGAGGAATGGCAAGGAAGCCAGTGTCACTGGACCACAGAATACATGGGGGTAAGGTATAAGAAGACCAGAAAGGGAGGTGGGATATGAAGAGGTATAAAAGACAAAGAGAAGATTCTCTATTTGATGTGGAAATAATAGAAAAACACTGTAGTTTATTGCATAGTAGGGTGGCATGCTCAGACCTGTACCTGTACTTTAGGAAAATTATTTTATTGCTGAGTGAAGCATGGACCAGAGTGAGGAGAGAGCAGAGGCAGGAGATCAACAAGTCATTTATGTCTATTTCACTTTTCACTTTTTTTGTCAATTTCATATCCATGCATGAGGCAGTAAGGACCTGTTCCATGCTAGTACCAGTGTCAGAAGAGAGGATTAAGAATGAAAAAAGTCACACAACCGTTCTGGCTGGGGTCACTATAAATTCATGTTATGCAACCTCAGTTGTGCCCTCGTCGCTGCTAGCCAGTCTTACTATGCCTCCCTTCTCGACTTGCTAACCCTCTCTCCATAGTGGCTCTTCTAAACCATTCCATCCTTGCTTCCATCGTCCATAGTTTTCCCTTTCCCCACTATGGTAGCTGAGAACTTTACCTTCAGTTTTACACAACAAAGAGGCTTTTCACTGTGAGGTCTCTCTTTTAACTTCATCTTTTATCACTCATACTCCTTCTGCCACTATCTCCACCTCCCCCTGTCTCACATGATAAAATGGCTTTATTCCTTATCAAGTCTAGCCCCTCCACTTGTTCCAGTGATTCCAGCCCTCTTCCTTCAGTCCCACTCTTCCACTTATTTTCGATCTCTTCCTCTCTATTGGCTTATTTTTTATTGTTTACAAACATGGCCACATCTCTCCCATCCTGAAAAAAAAACCCTCACCTGATCCTTCCAGCCCCACTAATTACTGTCCTATATCTCTTCTTCCTTTTTAGCTAAGCTCTTCACAAAGCTTATTTATAATAGATCTCTCCACTTTCTTTCCTCTCATTCTCTCCTTAACCTCTTACTCAACCCAGCTTCCAGTCTTAACATTTCACCAAAACAGCTCTTTCCAAAGTTACTTATGATCTTTCAGTCACCAAATCCTCATTTTTTCGGGGCTCACTTCCCTTGGCCTCTCTCCAGTCTTTGACATTGTTGATCACTCTTTTCTCTTTGATGTTCCTGTCTCTCTAGGTTTTCAGGATGCCACTGCTCCTTTTCCTCCTCCCTATCTAAACATTCCTTCTCTTTCCCTTTTACTGGATCCTTTTCCAGATCATACCCTTTAACTGTGGTTAAATATTCTGTTTGGGGCCTTTTTTTCACTTCTCCCTTTACATTACTTTATTTGGTGATCTTATAAAACCCCCTGAATTTAATTACCATCTCTCTACTGATGATTCTAAAATCTATCTGTCCTGCCCCCAAACTCTCTGCTGACCTCTAACCTCACATCTCTGACCGCCTTTCATGTATCTCAAAGGGGTGCCCAGAAGAAATCTTAAGCTCAACATGTTCAAAATAGAGCTCATTATCTTTATCCCTAAACCCTCTTCCCATACAAGCCTTCTCTATGAGTATGGAGGACAACATCATTCCCCCAGTCCCTTATGCTCACAATCTCAGAGTCATCCTGTACTCTTTACTCTCTCTCACCTCCTCATATCCAATCTGCTGCCAAGGCCTGTCAAATTACAAATCTCTCTAATATTCCTACTTCTCTCCTTTGACACTGCCAGCCACCTTTCTAATGCAAGCCCTCAAGAGTTACTTCATGCTTTGACAATAGCAGGCACGTGTATACTGGTGGGTCTGCCTGCATCAAATATCTCCCCACTCCAATCCATCTTCCATTTAGCCACTAAAGTGATTTTCCTAAGCACAGGTATGATTGTATTATCACGCTACTCAATAAATTTCAGTAGCCTACTATTGCCTCTAGAAAAAAACAAAATGCTCTGTTTGGCATTCTGTACACTTTGATCTAGTAAGATTAGATTCTAGCTACTCCATGAACAAGACACTCTATTCCTTGGCTCCTGCTATTTTCTCTGGTTGTTTTCTATGCCTGGAATATTCTCCCTCTTCAGCTCACTTACTGACTCCCCTGGATTCCTTTAAATCCCCAAATTCTATCTTTTAATAAAAGCCTTTCTTAATCCCTCTTAATTCTAGTACCTTCTAACCATTAATTATTTCTTTTGCTCCTGTATATACATTGCATTGTATATATTTCTTTGTATATTGACCCCACATTAAGGACTGGGTTTGTTTTCTGTTTTTTTTTAATTCTCAGTGCTTAGTACCATGCACCTACCATAGTAGGCACTTAATAAAATTTGTTGATTGATTTATTAAAAGTGGCATGTATAAGAGATGTAGAGAAGGTAGAATTGACAAGACTTGGCAACATGTTGGATAAGGTAGGGGATGGTAAGAGAGTGAGGCATCAAGCATGACACCTAAATTCCCAGCCTTGATAAATGAGAAAAAGATGGCACAAGTAAGTTTAGAAGAGGAGTAAGCTGTAGGGAAACGATCACGAGTTCTGTTTTGGACATGCTTAGTTTAAGATGCTGACAAGGGCTATCCAGTTGAAGTATCCACTAAGCAGTTAGAAATGCAAGATTGGAACACAGGAGGAAGAGTAGCAGTGGACAAATAGATTTGAGAATCATCCTTATAAAAGTAATCATTGACTCTAAAGAAGGTGATGAGATGATCACAAGAAATAGTATAAAGAAGAAAAGAGGACCCAGGACAGAGACTTGGGGGACACTCTGGTTAGTGAGGGTAATGTTGATGAAAATCAAGCAAAGAACCCTGAGAAGCAGTTAGTAGAGAACCAAGAGAGTACAGTGTCATGAAAACATAGAGAAAAGAAAGTATCATATAGAATGATGTGATTGACAGTGTGAAAGGCTGTAGAGGAAACAAGGATAAAGACTGAAAAAAGACCATTAGAATTGGTCATTAAGACATCATTGGTAACTATAAATAAAGCAGTTCCTCTTGAATGATACATTTCGCTATATCAGACTACTGAGGCCTATATGTCTGCTGGTCATCCTGAAAAATGGTAAGAGGGATGCCCAGAATTGAGGAGCTAATAGGTGAGAAGAAATAGCTGGAATTACTTCTAGTTATTTAACTCTGAAAGGATAAGAGGAAGCATAGGATTTCTTTTAGATTATTTAGATACTGTTATAACGAGAAAGTTTTTGCTAGCAACAAAATCAAGGGACTGACCCTTTATTATTTTATGTCTCAGAATCATGTTACCTGCTGGAGGAGAGTTACAGGAATCCACAAAGTCCATTGTCATAGGAGCTGAATTATCAGTTGAATGCCAAACACCATGATACCTTCAAGAGTATCCATTGGGACCATAAGATTCAGTCTATGTCTCCCTTTCTAATTATTCTCCTCCTTTCTTCAGGCCATGTCTGTCATCTGCTTATATTATGTTTGGATATTGCTGCTCCTTTTTTATCCAGAATCCTTTCTGGCTTACCTCATACTTTGTTTTACCCACCACAACCCCATAAAGACGATAAGGAACATGTAAGATAGCATCTCACATTCACGTCAAATAATTGAAAGTTCAGGCAGTTTCGGTAACTAACCTGATGCCAAGCAACAAGTAACAAACAAAGTCAGATTCAAGCTCCGTTCTCCCAAGTACTACTCTAATGTTTTATGTCCAGACCTTTGTCTTCTCTTACCAACAATTACTCTGCAATATAGTAATAAATATCCGCTCACTTTTTCATCTCACACAATATACAAGGATAACCAACAATATAAGTCTACTGAAATGACAGTTTTAATTGGGATTTGAACTGAGCCTTATAGTTTTATTTTTCTCAGTGTCTTTACTCCATGATAATCATCCATTTATAACAAGTATTTCCTCCAGATATCAACCAAAAGGATATTTGAAGGTGCCAAAATGTGGACCAGCAACCAGAGCTCCTTGGAAGATTTTGTTCTCCTGGGATTTTCTGACCGCCCTTGGCTAGAAAAACCTCTCTTTGTAATCTTTCTAGTGGCCTATTTATTTGCTCTCTTTGGCAACATCTCCATAATACTTGTCTCTCGTCTAGATCCCCAGCTTAATAGTCCAATGTACTTCTTTGTCTCCAACCTTTCCCTCTTGGACCTTTGCTATACTACCAGCACTGTCCCACAGATGCTTGTCAACCTTTGGGGCCCAGAGAAAACCATAAGCTATGGTGGTTGTGTTGCTCAACTCTACATTTTCTTGGCATTGGGCTCAACTGAATGTATTCTGTTAGCCATAATGGCTTTTGACCGCTATGCTGCCATTTGCAAACCCCTCCACTACCCAATCATTATGAATCAGAGGCGCTGTGTGCACATGGCAGCTGGAACATGGTTTAGTGGGTTTGCTAATTCCCTGGTCCAATCAACACTCACAGTGGTGGCCCCACGGTGTGGCAGGAAAATTGTGGACCACTTCTTCTGTGAGGTACCTGCCCTGCTGAAATTAGCCTGCACTGACACCCATGTAAATGAGGCTGAACTCAATGTACTTGGTGCTCTGCTGCTCTTGGTGCCCCTTACCCTTATCTTAGGTACCTATGGCTTCATTGCACAAGCAGTGATGAAAATCCGTTCAGCTGAAAGCCGCTGGAAGGCCTTTAATACTTGTGCCTCCCACCTACTTGTAGTCTCCATGTTTTACTTTACAGCCATTAGCATGTATGTCCAACCCCCCTCTAGCTACTCCCATGATCGGGGCAAAATTATGGCCCTCTTCTATGGGATTGTCACACCCACTCTCAACCCTTTTATTTACACTTTGAGGAACAAGGATGTGAAGGCCGCACTCCAAAGAGCACTGACAAAAGAGTTTTGGGTCAAGGCAAGGTAAAAACAATGAGTAGAATTTAAGGACAGTGTTGAATATTTTTGCCTTTTAAGGCATAAGTGGAGAACTGCAGGATAAGAGATAGGATAACAAATAATAAAGACCATATAAGAAGAGAATAGAGGGGGCAGAGTCAAGATGGCAGAGTAGAAACAGCTCTTCCACACAGCTCTTGCCCCCACCACCTCCAAATTTATATAAAAGGGGACTCTGAACAACCTCTGGAGCTCTAGAGCGCACAAAATGACACAGAGAAGCTAATCTCCCACTGAGGACAGCCCAGCAGCCCGGAATGGAGCGGCATGCACAATGCTCTGGAAGCTGAGCCCAGGCCCCCAAGAGTCTGAAGTTTTAGCCCCAGGTCGGCCAGATCAGCAAACAGCTTGAGGGACTCTAGAACACCAGCAGCTGTGGCGTTTCCAGAATTGCCAACACATAGATGCCAACTACAAAGAGAGAGGTTAGTGAAGTATGAACTTTGGGACTCATTAGTGGAGAGAGCATATTGGCGAGGGTGAGAAGCCGCTGAGACACTTCAGCACAGCTGTAGATACACGTTGCAGCTCCAGTTCCTGGCCTGCAGTCTATAGTGGGACTAGGCTATCAGTCTGAAGGGTAAGCACTCTTGCCTTAACCTGCTTGGATCTGGATTACAGTCTGGGGTAGAGGTCTTGGGGTGTGTGATCTGCTTGCCAGAGTGTGTGGAGGCTTCAGAGAGGGTACCCAACTAATACCTCCAGCAGCTGAGAAAACTCCAACATTTGGGAAGGAAGCTCCCCTGGCTGATGGCAGAGTCCTACTGTGGCAACAAGCCCAAAAGTCAAGTAATTAATTGAGTGGCAACATGCCTAGGCAAAGGAAACAAAATAAACAGAAGCATTCAAAATTAGACTCCTATTTGAGGAGCAAAGAGGATCAAAGCATGGAACAGGAGGAGAACTGGGAGGTCAGAATTTCTGCATCAAAGCCCCAAATGAAAATATGAGCTGGACACAGGACATAGAGGACCTTAAGAAGCAGGTGAGAGAAATGGAGGAAAAAATGGGAAGAGAAATGAGAAAGATGCAAGGAAAGTATGAAATGAGAATTAGCAGGCTGACTGAGGAAAATAACACCTTAAAAATAGACTAACTCAAATGGCAAAAGAGGCTCAAAAAGGCAATGAAGAGAAGAATGCCTTAAAAAGCTGAATTTGCTAGATGGAAAAAAGAATCTCAAAAGCTCACTGAGGAGAATCATTCCTTCAGAATTAGACTGGAGCAAATGGAAGCTTGTGACTTTATGAGAAATCAACAAATGAAATCCAAACAAATGAAAAAATAGAAGACAATGTGAAATATATCATGTGAAAAACCCCTGACCTGGAAAATCGATCCAGGAGAGATAATTTAAAAATTATTAGACTACCTGAAAGCCATGATCAAAGAAAGAACCTAGAAATCATCCTTCAAGAAATTCTCAAGGAAAATTGCCCTGATGTTTTAGAAGGAGAGAGCAAAATAGAGGCTGAAGGAATCCACTTATCACCTCCTGAAAAAAGATCCCAAAAAGAAAACTCCTAGGAATATTATAGCCAGGTTCCAGAATTCCCAGATCAAGGAGAAAATATTACAAGCAGACAGGAAGAAACAATTTGAATACCGTAGAAATTCAATCAGGATAACACAGGATCTGGCAGCTTCTACATTGAGGGATAGAAGGGCTTGGAATATGATATTCTGGAGGGCAAAGGAGCTGGGATTAAAAGCAAGAATCACCTACCCAGCAAAACTGAGTATCATGTTTCAGGGGAAAATATGGTCATTCAGTGGAATAGAGGACTTTCAAGCATTCTTGATGAAAAAAACAGAATTGAATAGAAAATTTGGCATTCAGATACAAGAAGCAAGAGATGCTTGAGAAGGTAAACAGGGAAAATAAATAAAAAAGAATTTAACAAAGTTTAACTGTTTACATTCCTACATGGAAAAACGATAAATATAACTGATCAAACTTTTTCTCAGTATGAAAATAGTTGAAGAAGGGTATATGGGCATATGAATACATATGTGAATGTGTGTATATATGTTTACAGGTATACATAGATAGAGGACACAGGTTGAATTTAATAGGAAGGGATGATACTTAAAAGTTGAAATTAAGAGGTGAGAGAGAGGGGCGGCTAGGTGGCACAGTGAATAGAGCGCCAGCCCTGGAATCAGAAGGCCCTGAGTTTGGAGCCGGCCTCTGACACTTAATCCATATGAACAAAAAAAAAAAAATCCTAGCCGTGTAACCTTGGGCAAGTTACTTAACCCCAATTGCCCTAAAGGGGCGGCTAGGTGGCGCAGTGAGTAAGAGCACCGGCCTCGGAGTTTGGATGACCCGAGATCAGATCCGGCCCCAGAAAATGAGTACCCACGCATAAATAATGACTAGCCGTGTAACCTTGAGCAAGTTACTTAACCCCAATTGCTTTAAAAAATAAATAAATAAATAAAAAGAGGTGAGAGAGGAATATAACAAGAGGAGATGGGGAGAGACAGAATAGGGTAAACTATTTCATATAGAAGAGGCAAGGGGAAATGGTTACAAGGGAGGGGAAGAACAGGAAGGTAAAGAGGCAAAACCTTACTCTCATTGAATTTGGATCAGGGAGAGAATAGCTTACATACTAAATAGGACATCTCACCCTACAGGAGAGTAGGGCATTAGGGTATGAGAGGGGGGGTGATGGAACAGATGGCAGGAGGGAAGGGGGGAGGGAAGTTGGAAGCACCCAGTTCTGAAAAGGGACAGGATCAAAGTAGCGAATAGATCAAGTGGGAGGCAGGATACGAGGGACGGAAATATAGTCAGTCTTTTACAACATATCTACTATGGTAATGTTTTGCATAGCTACACATGTACAACATATACTGAATTGCTTATCTTCCCAGTAAGGGTGGGTGACAAGGAAGGAAGGGAATGAATCTCAAATTCAAAGTTTTAAAATCAAATGTGTAAAAATATATAAATACTATTATTAATACTATTTTACATGTAATTAGGAAATAGGATGTGCAGGCATTGGGGCATGGAGATTCACCTTGCCCTACTGAAAAAGTTGAAGGGGCTATGGAAGAAGATATGGGAGAGAGCAGATGGGATGAAAGGTTTTCCTATGGGACTGCTATTCTGGGGTGGGGGGTAGGGAAAAATGGGGAAAAAATTGTAACTCAAAATCTGGCAGAAATGAATGATGTAAACCAGAATTTAATAAAGCACTTGAAAAAAAAAGAACAAGAGAATAAAGAAAAATAATTCTTGGTAGTATATATGTGTAAATAACTTTGGGAGATATTTTGTACTTGTTATTTAATTTCGGTATGGTTTTATACTTATAGGTTTGGATCTGAGTACTGTTTCCATTCACCTTCCCCTAACCCCCAATAGACTTAAGTATACTTAAGGAATTTTATTTTGCTAATATTTAGTATGTATAGGCCACTCCATGGCAGGTTGGAACTGCTCCTGATGGAGTTAAGAAATTCTGAATCTTATTTTTGTTTTGTTTTGTTTTGTTTTTTGGAGGGGGGAGAACAGGGCAATTGGGGTTAAGTGACTTACTCAAGGTCACACAGCTAGTACTAAGTGTCTGAGGCTGGATTTGAACTCAAGTCCTCCTGACTCCAGGGCCAGTTCTCTATTCACTGAGCTACCTAGCCTCCCCCCAAGAAATTCTCAATCTTAAGCCTGTCTCAGACACTTATCAATTGTGTGACTCTATGCAAATCCTTATCTATAAAATGGAGATAATAATAACACCTACTTCAGAGGATCCTTGTGAAGATCAACTGTTACAATATATGCAAAGCAGCATACAAACCTTAAAGTGCTACATAAATTATAACTAGAATTATTATTATTAAGCACATGCTACATACAAGATACTGTCCTAGGACTGCCTTAACCCTAAAAGATGATGGCATTAAAGTGCTATTAAACTCAACATGCCAACAAATTTGGAAAGCACAACAGTGCACACTGGGTTGCAAAAGATCAATTTATATCCCAACCCTAAAGAATGGCAATGCCAAAGAATTTTTAAATTGCTGAACAATTATACCTATTTCACACAACAGCAAGTTTATGCTTAAGATTCTGAAGAGCAGGCCAGTTTCAAAGAGGCAGAGGAGCTAGAAAAAAAATTACCAATATCTACTAGATTGTGGAGAAAGTAAGGGAGTTAAAAAAACAACTTCTGCTTCATTAACTACACTAAAGCCTTTGACTATTAGGATAACAGCAAAATGTGGCAAATCCTCAAAGAAATGATGATGAGGGCTGATAGGTGTTTCTGGGACTCCAATGACCAGAGTCCCCTAGCAGGCTGTCTGGAATGAATTCACAGGCTCAAGCATTCTGAGTCAAGTTGGTAAAAGTTTATTGTTATGTTATACAGTGGGCAGGAGGTCTTAGGGAAGCTGCAACCTTAAAGGAGTAGAGTTAAAGTTTTTATAGGATAATCTTTAGTATAACCTGTGTGAGTAAGGATGGAATTAGGGGAAAGTTAAGAAGTGGTCAGTTCTTAAAGGAACACACACTTTTAATATCTACTGTGCAGGTGTATTGCCCATAATTCACTGGGAAATAGCTGGGGGGAGGGTGGGGTCTGCTACAAAGAGGTGTGATTTTAGGCTTCAAACATCGAGTCAACTAGAGATCAGGGCTGACTGAGAAATGCCCAGTCTGCTACCCTTCAATGTCCTGTTTGACAAGATGGATTTTGGGAACCTAGACTAACAAGGGATTCAGGATGTGTACAATGCTCTAGGGAGTTATCTATAGATAATCCAGTGAAGGATTCATAGGTGTAGCTGATTAATATACTAAGGGAGATAAACAGTTCATGAATGGCTGCTAGGCAGAGTGGGGGAAGGGGGGAAAGGACAGAGATAATGCTCTGAGGCTAGGGAGATTTGAGGCCAGGGAGAAATGTGATTTTGCATACTGATGTGATTTTAGAAACTGCGGTTCAAGCACAGGCACCCTAGCACCCCATCAATGGAAGTAGTAGATTGCCTTGGTTGTCTCCTGTGGAACCTGTATGCAGGCCAAGAAGAAAGAATTAGAACTAAACATGGAACAATTGATTGGTTTAAGATTGGAAAAGGAATACAATAAGACTGTATATTGTCCCCTTACTTATTTAACTCATATGCAGAGTACATCATGTGAAATTCTAGATTGGATGAATCAAACCTGGAATTAAGGTGGCCAGGAGAAATATCCACAATCTCAGATATGTAGACGACACCACTCTGATGACAGAAAGAGAAAAGGAATTAAGAAGCCTTCTGATGAGGATAAAAGAAGATTATGTAAAAGCTGGCTTGAAGTTTAACATAAAAACAAAACAGCTAAGATTTAGGCAACTGGTCCCATCAGTGCCTGGCAAAGAGAGGGAGAAAAACAGACTTTGAAAGATGGAGGATAGAAGGGCCATGGAATCATGAAGAGTTGGACTAACATAACAAACATAACAAAATCTTATGCTTGGGTGTAATGGAAATGCAAATTTAAAGATCTTCCCTGCCCCTAGGCCCTTTGATGGGCTTAAGAGACTCTGAGAACCTTGATTGATTTGAAAATATATTCTGCTTCGTAATAGGCTGTATGTGGTCACATGGTTTTCAGGAATGCCTACACCTTGATGCTGTGTGATTGGCCAGTGGGTCAAGAGGATGGTTACATTCTCTGACCCAGGAGAAGGCTATATAATCCCCGATGTGGAGCTTTGCATTGGGGCTCACTTTGAGAAGTGTTGTGTGATTTGACCAGATGATACTCTGGGTGGCCATTGAGAGGCTCCCGGCTTTGAAAACCCAGATGTTGATGCTTCCCTCTCTGGTAACTTTGATTTGGTATGGATGTGTAATGGTTGGGCAGTTTGGAAACCTGTCTGCTTGATCTGTTTGTTTCTCTGTCTTGTAAGTTCTGTCTGTATACTCTGAAGTTCAGGGTGCTGACCTTTTCCCCCTGAAATAGGTAAATGATATGTTTGATTGATTAAAGCAAGCTTGTTAACCCATTTTGAGTTGCTTTCCTTTAGAAAACAGATCTAAAAACCTGTGTTGGCAGAGACCCTGGGGATGTTGGGGTGCTTGCTGCTCCATTGGGCATAAAGGAATCCTAAATAAATGTAAGAAGGTAGAAATAATAAATATCTTTACAGAATTATATAATAAAAAGTATACAATTATACAATACAAAATTATGAATGGATATCTTTACAAAATTATACAAATATATAGTCATTTAAAAAAGATGAGAAAAGTGTAAGCAAGAAGAGATGAAATTTTTAAAATCATGAGTAATTTTTGGTCAAAGATCAAGTTTTAGAAAATAAATAATTATACTCAAAACAATGAAAAAATAAAGAAGACAAAAAACACTAGCATTGAGAGTATCAGGCCTGAAGTGAGGACTCATCTTCATGAGTTCAAATCTGGCCTCATACACATCAGCTGTGTGACCCTAGACAAGTCACTTAAGCCTATTTGCCTCAATTATTTTTCTGTGAAATTAGAAGAAATTCTACCAAATTCCTTTTTGAAATAAATATGGCACTGATACCCAAAGCAGAGAAAGGAGTATCAGAGAAAGAAAATTATAGAATTATAGAACAACCAGAATAATGATGAAAAAAAATTCAGTGAAATCCTCACAAGTAGACTCACAAACACAATATCTAGGTGATAATTCAATATGACCAAGTTGGGCTTATGACAAGGTTATAAAGAGAGTTCAATAGTTGGGGTTTTTGCAGTATAATTAATCACATAAACAACAAATATAACACATACTTTGTAATAATTTCAGAAAACAAAATAATAAAATATGGATCTAATTTATTTTACCTCCCACCTAATATAATAGAAGGGTTGCTTCTTAAATTGGCCAAAAGTATATGCTTATGTTTTTAGTAAATACTATTTTATTTTCTTCCAATTACAAATAAAGTTTTGAATATTCTTTTTTATAAAATTTTGAGTTCCAAATTTTTCTCCCTACTTCTCTCCTCTTCTCCCTCCCTAAAACAACAATCAACCTGATATAGTTTATACATGTGTTATCATGTCAAACATATTTACACATTAATCATGTTCTGAAACAATAAACAGAACAAAAGGGGGGAAACCATGAAAAAAAAATAGAAAAAAGTGGAAATAGTATGTGTCAATCTACATTCAAACTAGTCCTTTCTCTGGATGTGGATAGCATTTTCTGTCATGAGCCATTTGAAATTGTCATGGATCATTGCATTACTGAGAAGAGCTCAGTCCATCGTAATTAATCATCACACAATGTTACAGTTACTGTGTGCAACGTTCTCCTGGTTCTGCTCAATTCACTCAGCATCAGTTCATATAAGTCTTTCCAGGATTGTTCATTTGTTTTTTTTTTTAATGTGACTGTTCCTCATTTCTTATAGCACAATTGTATTCCCTTATATTTATATACCACAACTTGTTCAGCCATTCCCCAATTGATGGTCATTCCCTCACATTCCATTTCTTTATCACCAGCAAAAGAGATGCTAAAAATATTTTTGTACACATAGGTCCTATTCCCTTTTTATGGTGTCTTTCGAATAGAGACCTAGCACTTGTATTACTTGAACAAAAGATATGCCTAGTTTGGTTGTACTTTGGTCATATTTTTAAATTGCTCCCCAGAAGGGTAGGATCAGTTCACAACTCCACCAACAATTCATTAGTTCCCAATTTTTCCATATTTTCTCCAACATTTGTCATTTTCCTTTCCTATCATATTAGCTAATCTGATAGGTGTGAGGTGATACCTTGGAGTTGTTTTAGTTTGAATTTCTGTAATCAACAGTGATCTAGAGCATATTCTTCCTTATAACTAGAGATAATTTTAATTTCTTCATCTAAAAACTGCCTATCCATGTCCATTGACCATTTATCAATTAGGGAATGACTTGTATTCTTATAAATTTTACTCAATTCTGTATATTTAAGAAATGAGGCCTTTAGTGAAAGGAAGCAGTAACTTCTCTAAGCTCCTCCATGAATCTTGTCACTAAACCTTAAAAAGTGAATCTGAATGGATTCTGGAGGGACAGAATCCACTTGGAGATGGAGCATGGCAGAATCCAGCCCAGGAAACTACCCAGTGGGTCTGGACAGGGGGAGCACAGAGCATGTGAGGTCTGTACAGCTCAAACTTGAGAGCAGACAAACAGACTACACCAGAGAGAGAAGGAGCCCCAGCCAGCCAACTTACCCATCCCAAGGACGAATCGCAGCTGTCTCACCAACATCTTATGAGGGGACAGGAGGAATCACTGGAGCTAGGTAAGAGAGGGCTCAGGCCCCCAACAGAGACACCATGTTCTCCTGAGACTATCAGTGCCCAGCCTGGAAGTTTAGAAATCTCCTGCCTGTATACGCAGGGGCTAGAATGGCAAAGTAAACTCTAGCCGCTCAGAACCCTCCTTCATGAAGTAGAAAACCCAAAGATAAGTCCCCCACCCAGAGGGAAATCCTAAGATAGTGGAAATAGCCTCAGGCTTTGGAGTCATCAAGAAGGGGTTTAACTGAGGCAGCAAGGAATCTGAAGAGAAGAGAGGGAGGGGTCCCAACAAGCCTCACCTCACCTGACCAGTAAAAGCCTGCCTGAGCTGTAGCCCAGGGGTATAGAGGCAGAAATCTGAAGTGGCCAGACTATCCTTCCTCCATAGACTACTTTGTGCACATCAGCATACCTCACTGAGACTCCTGCCTTAGCCTCAAACTAGAAACCCAGAGGCTACAGCATTCAAAGTCAACAAACAGGCCCTTAGCTCACAGCCTGAGAAATTAAGAAATAGGAAATTACAATGGGAAGCAAGGAAGCTGAGAAGGAGAAGGGGAAGGCAAGAAAATCAATCTAAGCTTATCATGTAGGTCAAGAACAACCAAATACAGAGGACAACTTGGACTCTTTACCCACACCTGAGACCACAGAAGGAAATATGAACTGGTCTCAAGCCCAAATAGCATTCTTGAAGGAGCTTAAGAAAGATTTTAAAGACCAAATCAGGGAGGCAGTGACCAACTTGGAAAAAAGTTTCACTGAAGAAAACAAATCCTTAAAATACCACCCGAAAAAGGACCTTCAAAAACTAACTGAAGACTATAATTCGCTAAAAATTAGAATCAATCAAATTGAAACTCAGAACTCTATGATGCACCAAGAATCAATCAAGCAAAACATGACAATTGAAAAATTGGAAGAAAATGTAAAATATCTCACTGGAAAAACAACTGACCTAGAGAACAGATCCAGGAGGGATAACTTAAGAATTATTGGTCCACCAGAAAGCCAAGATGAAAAAAGCAGCCTAGACAACATCCTCCAAGAGACTGTCAAAGAAAACTGTCCTGAGGTCCTGGAATCAGAAGATAAAATAGTCATCAAAAGAATTCACCGAGGGGGTGGAGCCAAGATGGCGGAGTAGAAACAGCTCGCCCAAGCTTCTCTGCCCCCAGATTCCCCCCAAACTATGTAAAAGGGGACTCTGAACAACTTCTGGAGCCCCAGCACCCAAGGAATGACACAGAGAAGCTAACCTCCCACTGAGGACAGCCCAGCAGCCCTGCAGGAAGGACCAGTGCAGAGGTCTGGGACCTGGCAGCGCCCAGAGCACAGGAGCCGAGCCAAGCCCAGGTCCCTGTGAGCCGAGGATTTAGCCCCAGGGGGGCAGGGCCGGCAGCCGGCTGGAGGAACCCCAGAACACCAGGAGCTGTGGTGACTCCAGAATTATCAATATAGACATGCCTAGGACAAAGTAAGAGGTTAGTGTCCTATGAACTTTGGGACCTGTATTTGGGGAATGCGTCAGCTCCCTCCCCTAGGGGCTAGAAGCCTCTGAGGAGACACGCCATTTTGTAGTTTTCAGAGGCAGCTCTGGCTCCAAGCTTACAAATCGTGGGGAGATCCAGTGATCAGTCTTGGGGGGTAATCGCTCTTGCTTTAACCTCCCTAGACGTGGATTGTGATCTAGGGTGGAAGTCGTGGGTGGGTTTACAGCTTGCCAGAAACGGAAGTTGCCCCCCACATGTTCGAGACGAAAATTCGTCTATCTGGCCTTAAAGCCATAGTGTGGCAACAAGCCCAAAAGTCAAGCAATTAAGTGGCAACATGCCAAGGCAAAGGAAACAGAAAAAGGCAACCCTAGACACCTATTTTGGGGGCATAGAGCAGGAAAAGGACTGTGAGATCAGACGTCCTGCTCCAAAAGCCCCAGGGGAAAACATAAAAATCAAATAAGAGAAGTGGAGGAAAAATTAGAAAGAGAAATGAGAAGGATGCAGGAAAAGTATGAAATGAGGGTCAACAGCCTGACTGAGGAAAACAACACCTTAAAAAATAGACTAACTCAAATGGCAAAGGAGGCCCAAAAGGGCAATGAGGAGAAGAATGCCTTAAAAAGTCGAATTTGCCAGATGGAAAAAGAATCTCAAAAGTTCACTGAGGAGATTCATTCCTTCAGAGTTAGACTGGAGCAAATGGAAGCTAATGACTTTATGAGAAATCAAGATGCTGTTAAGCAGATCCAAACAAATGAAAGATTAGAAGGCAATGTGAAATATCTCATGGGAAAAACCACTGACCTGGAAAATAGATCCAGGAGAGACAATTTAAAAATTATTGGACTACCTGAAAGCCATGATCAAGAAAGAACCTAGAAATCACCCTTCAAGAAATTCTCAAGGAAAACTGCCCTGATGTTTTAGATCCAGAGGGCAAAATAGAGGTTGAAAGAATCCACAGATCACCTCCTGAAAAAGATCCCAAAAAGAAAACTCCCAGAAATATTATAGCCAGATTCCAGAATCCCCAGATCAAGGAGAAAATACTACAAGCAGCCAGGAAGAAACAAGTTCAATATTGTGGAAACACAATCAGAATAGCCCAGGACCTGGCAGCTTCTACACTGATGGATTGAAGGGCATGGAATATGATATTCCAGAGGGCAAAAGAGCTGGGAATGAACCCAAGGGTCACCTACCCAGCAAAACTGAGTATTTTGTTTCAGGGGAAAATATGGTCATTCAGTGGAATAGAGGACTTTCAAGCATTCTTGAGGAAAAAACCAGAATTGAATAGAAAATTTGACATCCAGACACAAGAAGGAAGAGATGCCTGAGAAGGTAATCAGGGAAAAGAAATCAAAAGGAACTTATCAAAGTTGAACTATTTACATTCCTATATGGAAAAGCAATAACTGTGACTGATGATATCTTTCTCACTATGAAAATAATGGAAGAAGGGGGTGTGGTCATATGAATACATATGTGAATGTGTGTGTATATGGTTACAGTTATATATGGATAGAGGGCATAGGTTGAATTTGTTGGGAAGGGAGAATACTCAAGGGATGAAATTATGAGGTGAGAGAGGAAAGTGGCAAGAGGAGATGGGGAGAGACAGGGTAGGGTAAACTATCCCTTGTAGAAGAAGCAAGGGGAAGTGGTTGCAAAGGAGGGGGAGAATAAGGAAGGCTAAAAAGGCAAAACCACATTCACATTGAATTTGGTTCAGGGAGAAAATGACATACATACTAAATGGGATATCTCAACCTGCAGCAGGATAGGGGGAAGGGGGATGAGAGGAGGGATGATGGATGGGAGGGCATCCTTGGGGTGAGGGGAGGTTGGAAGTACCCACTATAGAAGAGGGACAGGATCATGTAGGTAATGGACCAGGTGGGGGGTGGGATGAGTGGGAGGGAATTATAAGCAGCCTTGTACAATATATCTTCTATGATAATGTTTTGCATAGCTAGACATGTACAACATATACTGAATTACTTATCTCCCAAGAAGGAATGGGTGACAAGGGAGGAAGGAAATGGATCTGAAATTCGAGGTCGTAACATTAAATGTTTCAAATATATATAAATACTGTTATTAATACTCTTTTGCTTGTAATAGGGAGATAAGATGTGCAGGCATTGGGACACAAAGATTCACCTTCCTCTAATGGAAAAGTCGATGGGGGTAAGGGAGAACATATGGGAGAGAGCAGATTGGAGGAAGCGATATCTTGTGGGACTACTATTCTGGGAGGTTGGGTAGGGGAATAATGGGGGGGAAATGATTGTAACTCAAAATCTGGCGGAAATGAATGATGTAAAACAGAAGTTAATAAAGCATTTGTCTAAAAAAAAATTTTAATAAAAATGAAAAAATAAATAAATAAATAAATAAAGAATTCACCAGATTCCTCCTGAAAGAGATCCCAAATTGAAAACTCCAAGAAATATAATAGCCAAATTCCAGAATTACAAGATTAAGGGAAAAAATACTGCAAGCAGCCAAAAAGAAACAATTCAAATATTGTGGAACTACAGTCAGGATCACACAGGACCTAGCAGCTTTTACATTAAAAGATCGGAGGGATGGGAATTTGATATGTCATAGGGCAAGAGAGCTAAGACTACAACCAAGGATTAACCACCCTGCAAAACTGAGCATAATCTGTCAGGAAATGACATGGTCATTTAATAAAATAACGGATTTATTTCCAGACTTTCTTTTTTTATTTTTTTTCCTTCCTCTCTTGTCATCCATTCCCTCTGGGAAGATAAGTAATTCAGTATATGTTGTATACGTCTAGCTATGCTAAACATTACCAGAGTAGATATATTGTACAAGGCAGCTTATAATTCCCTCCCACTCATCCCACCCCACACCTGGTCCATTCCCTACTTGATCCTGTCCCTCTTCTATAGTGGGTACTTCTAACCTTCCCTCCCCACAAGGAGGCCCTCCCATCCATCATCGCTCCTCACATCCCCCTTCCCCCTATTCTGCTGCAGGTTGAGAAATCCCATTTAGTATGTATGTCATTCTCTCCCAGAACCAAAGTCAATGAGAATGTGGTTTTGCCTTTTTGCCTTCCTATTCTTCTCCTCCTTTACAGCCACTTCCCCTTGCTTCTTCTACATAAGATAGTTTGCCCTACCCTATCTCTCCCCATCTCCTCATGCGACTTTCCTCTCTCACCTCATAATTTCACCCCTTAAGTATCATCCCTTCCCAACAAATTCAACCTGTGCCCTCTATCCATATATAACTGTAAACATATATACACACATTCACATATGTATTCATATGACCATACACCCTTCTTCCATTATTTTCATAGTGAGAAAGATTTCATCAGTCACAGTATTGTTTTTCCATATAGGAATGTAAATAGTTCAACTTTGATAAGTTCCTTTTGATTTCTTTTCCCTGATTACCTTCTCAAACATCTCCTGCTTCTTGTGTCTGAATGTCAAATTTTCTATTCAACTCCGGTTTTTTCCTCAAGAATGCTTGAAAGTCCTCTATTCCACTGAATGACCATATTTTCCCCTGAAACAAAATACTCAGTTTTGCTGGGTAGGTGACCCTTGGGTTCAGTCCCAGCTCTTTTGCCCTCTGGAATATCATATTCCATGCCCTTCGATCCCTCAGTGTAGAAACTGCCAGGTCCTGGGCTATTCTGATTGTGTTTCCACAATATTGAAATTGTTTCTTCCTGGCTGCTTGGAGTATTTTCTCCTTGATCTGGGGATTCTGGAACCTGGCTATAACATTCCTGGGAGTTTTCTTTTTGGGATCTTTTTCAGGAGGTGATCTGTGGATTCTTTCAACCTCTATTTTGCCCTCTGGATCTAAAACATCAGGACAGTTTTCCTGAGAATTTCTTGAAGGGTGATTTCTAGGTTCTTTCTTTGATCATGGCTTTCGGGTAGTCCAATAATTTTTAAATTATCTCTCCTGGATCTATTTTCCAGGTCAGTGGTTTTTCCCATGAGATATTTCACATTGCCTTCTAATCTTTCATTTGTTTGGATCTGCTTAACAGTATCTTGATTTCTCATAAAGTCATTAGCTTCCATTTCCTCCAGTCTAACTCTGAAGGAATGACTCTCCTCAGTGAACTTTTGAGATTCTTTTTCCATCTGGCAAATTCGACTTTCTAAGGCATTCTTCTCCTCATTGCTCTTTTGGGCCTCCTTTGCCATTTGAGTTAATCTATTTTTTTAAGTGTTGTTTTCCTCAACCAGGCTGTTGACCCTCATTTCATACTTTTCCTGCATCTTTCTCATTTCTCTTCCCAATTTTTCCTCTACTTCTCTTATTTGATTTTTAAAGTCCTTCTTAAGGTCCTCTATGGCCTGCAACCCACTCATGTTTTCCCCTGGGGCTTTTGGAGCAGGACTTCTGACCTCACAGTCATACTCTCGCTCTATGCTTTGATCACTTTTGCCCCCAAAGTAGGAGTCTAAGGTTGCATTTTTCTGTTTAATTTGTTTCCTTTGTATTGACATGTTGTCACTTAATTACTTGACTTTTGGGCTTGTTGCCATAGTATGGCCTGGCACCAGACAGGAACTTTCACCCCAAACGTGGGGGGGGGGCCACCTTCCGTTTCTGGCAAGCTGGAAACCCACCTACGACCTCCACCCCAGATCACAATCCAGATCCAGGGAGGTTAAGGCAAGAGCAATTACCCCCCAAGACTGATTGCTTAATCTCCCTACAGTTTGCAGGCCATGAGCTGGAGTTGCCTCTGAAAACTGCAAAATGCTGTGTCTCCTCAGTGGCTTCTAGCCCCCAGGGGAGGAAGCCAATGCTCCCCAAACACTGGTCCCAAAGTCCATAGGGAACTAACCTCTCACTTTGTCCTAGGCATGTCTATGTTTATAATTCTGGAGTCACCACACCTGCTGGAGTTCTGGGGTCCCTCCAGCCAGCTGCTGGCCCTGCTGCCCTGGGGTTAAAACCGCGACTCAGGCGCTCCCCGTGCTCTGTGCGCTACGCTGCCAGTTCCCAGAGCTCTGCGCTGGTCCTTCCTGCAGGGCTTCTGGGCTATCCTCAGTGGGATGTTAGCTTCTCTGTGTAGTTCTGTGGGTGCTGGGGCTCCAGAAGTTATTCAGAGTCCCTTTTTACATAGTTTGGATGTGATCTGGGGGAAGAGTGGCTTGGACGGGCTGTTTCTAGTCTGCCATCTTGGCTCCAACCCCCCAAACTTTCTTAATGAAAAAACCAGAGCTCAGTGGAAAATTTGATCTCCAATTACGAGACTCAAGAAAGACTTAAAAAGGTAAACAAGGAAAACACAGACTCACACATACATACATGAACACACCCACACTCATGCACACATGCACATAACTTGGTATGCAACAAGAGCAAAATGTTCACATCCCTATATGAGGAGCTGATAACTGTCAATATTGAAAGTTGTATGATTATCATGACCTTCAAAAGGGTTATACATAAATAGAGGTGTGGGTATAAGTGAACTAACCTGAATATTAAAAAAAAAACAACCTAATTAAGGGGCTCAAAGGGATTGTAATAGGATAAAAGGAAAGGATGAGATAGGAAAAGGCAAAATATACCATTCAAAGAGGCATAAGAACACACTATAGTAGAGGGGAAAGAAAGAGGGATAGGAACAAAATTTAAACACTATTCTCACTGGTTCTGGTCCAAAGAGCGATCAACTTTATCAGTAAAGTTGAAGATTCTAATGTGAATAGACATATAAATTCATTAAATAGAGGAAAAGGAGGGAGGGAGAGGAGCACTGTTTGAAATTTACCCTCATTAGTTTGCTGTCAAATGGGGAGTAACTTACTCTGATAAGTATAAAAATTTATTGTATCCTATAGGCAGTAGGAGGGTAAGAGAGGGGATAAAAAGGAGGAGACTAAAGGGGGGATTAGAGGGGAGGGAAATAGTAGTAAGGGGAGAGATAAGAAGAGAGGTCACCAGGTAGGAACACTGAGGGAGGGAGTGGTCAAAAGGGAAAACTTCAAGGAGGTGAAGGGAGAAGGAAGAAAGAAGGAAGAAGGAAGAAACAAAAACATAAGCAGGGGAGGGAATAGGATTGAGGGGAAGAGACAGATAGTCATCATTATTGTGAATGTGAATGGGATGAACTCTCCCATAAAACAGAAGAGGATAGCAGAATAGATTAAAAACCATAATCTTACACTATGCTGTCTATAAGAAACACATTTGAAACAAAGGGATACCCACAGGGTAAAGGTAAAAGGCTAGAGTAGAATTTATTATGCCTCAGCTAAAGTAAAAAAAGCAGGGGTAGCAATCCTTATCTCAGATAAAGCAAAAGCAAAAATAGATCTAATTAAAAGAGATAAGGAAGGAAACTACATCCTGCTAAAAGACACCATCAAGAATGAAGCAATATAATTACTTAACATATATGCACCAAATGGTATAGCATCCAAATTCCTAGAGGAGAAGTTAAAAGAATTAGAGGAAGAAATAGATAGCAAAACTATACTAGTGGGGGACCTTAATCTCATCCTTTCTGAACTTGATAAAGCTAACCACAAAATAAACAAGAAAGAAGTTAAGGAGGTGAATAGAATTTTAGAGAGATTAGATGTGATAGATCTCTGGAGAAAACTGAATGGGGATAAAAAGGAATTTACTTTCTTCTCAGCACTGCATGGTATATACCCAAAAACAGACCATGTACTAGGGCATAAAAACCTCACAATTCAGTGCAGAAAGGCATAAATATTCAATGCATCATTCTCAGATCACGATGTAATAAAGGGCCACAGAAAGATCGACTAAAAATTAATTGGAAATGAAACAATTTAATCCTAAAGAATGAGTGGGTCAAACAAGAAATTATAGAAAGAATCAGCAATTTCATTCAAGAGGATGATAGTAGTAAGACAACATACCAAAATATGCGGGATGCATTAAAGGCAGTTCTTTGGGGAAGTTTTATATCCCTGAGTGCATACATGAATAAAATAGAGAAAAGGGAGGTCAGTGAATTGGACATGCAATTGAAAAAGCTAGAAAAAGGGGGCTTACTTTGAGAAGTGTTGTGTGACTTGACCAGATGAGACTCTGGGCATCCGATGTTGAGAGTCCCCCCCCCCCCGCCCCCCGGCTTTGAAAACCCAGATGTTGATGCTTCCCTCTGTGGTAACTGTGATTTGGTATTGATATAATGGTTGGACAGTTTGGAAGCCTGTCTGCTTGATCTGTTTGTTTCTCTGTTTTGAAACTACTGTCTGGATCGAGGAAGGGTGGAGCCAAGATGGTGGAGTAGAAACAGCACATCCAAGGCACTCTCCCCGCAGATCACCTCCAAACTATGTAAAAGGGGACTCTAAACAACTTCTGGAGCCCCAGCACCCACAGAACAACACAGAGAAGCTAACCTCCCACTGAGGACAGCCCAGCAGCCCTGCAGGAAAGACCAACGCAGAGCTCTGGGAACCGGCAGTGCAGTGCACAGAGCACGGGGAGTGCCTGAGCCACAGTTTTAGCCTCATGGTGGCCGGGCCAGTAGCTGGCTGGAGGGACCCCAGTACACCAGCAGCTGTGGCGATTCCAGAATTATCAACACAGACATGCCTAGGACAAAGTAAGAGGTTAGTGCCCTATGGACTTTGGGACCAGTATTTGAGGAATCCATCAGCTTCCTCCCCTGGGGACTAGAAGCCACTGAGGAGACGCCATTTTATAGTTTTCAGAGGCAGCTCCAGCTCCTGGCCTGCGAACTATAGGGAGATCCAGCGATCAGTCTTGGGGGGTAATTGCTCTTGTTTTAACCTCCCTGGATCTGGATTGTGATCTGGGGTGGAGGTCGTGGGGTGGGTATCCAGCTTGCCAGAAACGGAAGTTGTCCCCCCACACGTACAGGACGGAAGCTCCCCTGTCTGGTGGCAGAGTCCTTCTGTGGCAACAAGCCCAAAAGTCAAGTAATTAAGTGGCAACATGCCAAGGCAAAGGAAACAAATTAAACAGAAAAATGCAACATTAGACTCCTATTTTGGGGGCAAAGAGGATTGAAGCATAGAACAGGAAGAGGACTGTGAGGTCAGAAATTCTGCTCCAAAAGCCCCAAATGAAAATATGAGGTTACAGGCCATAGAGGACCTTAAGAAAGACTTTAAAAATCAAATAAGAGAAGTGGAGGAAAAATTGGGGAGAGAAATGAGAAGGATGCAGGAAAATATGAAATTGGGGTCAACAGCCTGACTGAGGAAAAAAACACCTTAAAAAATAGACTAGCTCAAATGGCAAAGGAGGCCAAAAAGGGCAATGAGGAGAAGAATGCCTTAAAAAGTTGAATTTGCCAAATGGATAAAGAATCTCAAAAGCTCACTGAGGAGATTCATTCCTTCAGAGTCAGACTGGAGGAAATGG
Organism: Gymnobelideus leadbeateri; assembly: GCA_011680675.1. NCBI lineage: Eukaryota > Metazoa > Chordata > Mammalia > Diprotodontia > Petauridae > Gymnobelideus > Gymnobelideus leadbeateri. The sequence continues at coordinate 24,302 of WOXC01000634.1, read as the reverse complement.
AAGCTAATGACTTTATGAGTAATCAAGATGCTGTTAAGCAGATCCAAACAAACGAAAGATTAGAAGGCAATGTGAAATATCTCATGGGAAAAACCACTGACCTAGAAAATAGATCCAGGAAAGACAATTTAAAAATTATTGGACTACCCGAAAGCCATGATCAAAGAAAGAACCTAGAAATCACCCTTCAAGAAATTCTCAAGGAAAATTGCCCTGATGTTTTAGATCCAGAGGGCAAAATAGGGGTTGAAAGAATCCACAGATCACCTCCTGAAAAAGATCCCAAAAAGAAAACTCCCAGGAATGTTATAGCCAGGTTCCAGAATCCCCAGATCAAGGAGAAAATACTCCAAGCAGCCAGGAAGAAACAATTTCAATATTGTGGAAACACAATCAGAATAGCCCAGGACCTGGCAGCTTCTACACTGAGGGATCGAAGGGCATAGAATATGATATTCCAGAGGGCAAAAGAGCTGGGACTGAACCCAAGGGTCACCTACCCAGCTAAACTGAGTATTTTGTTTCAGGGGAAAATATGGTCATTCAGTGGAATAGAGGACTTTCAAGCATTCTTGAGGAAAAAACCGGAGTTGAATAGAAAATTTGACATTCAGACACAAGAAGCAGGAGATGTTTGAGAAGGTAATCAGGGAAAAGAAATCAAAAGGAACTTATCAAAGTTGAACTATTTACATTCCTATGTGGAAAAACAATAACTTTGATTGATGAAACCTCTCTCAGTATGAAAATAATGGAAGAAGGGTATATAGTCATTTGAACACATATGTGAAAGTGTGTATATATGTTTACAGCTATACATGGATAGAGGGCACAGGTTGAATTTGTTGGGAAGGGATGATACTTAAGGGATGAAATTATGAGGTGAGAGAGGAAAGTGGCAAGAGGAGATGGGGAGAGACAGGGTAGTGTAAACTATCTCATGTAGAAGAAGCAAGGGGAAGTGGCTGCAGGGGAGGGGAAGAATAGGAAGGCAAAAAGGCAAAACCACATTCTCATTGAATTTGGTTCAGGGAGAGAATGACATACATACTGAATGGGATATCTCAACCTCTAGCAGAATGGGGGGGAGGGGAATGAGAGAGGGGATGATGGATGGGAGGGCATTCTTGGGGGGAGGGAAGGTTGGAAGTACCCACTATAGAAGAGAGACAGGATCAAGTAGGGAATGAATCAGGTGGGGGTGTGATGAATAGGAGGGAATTATAATCAGTCTTGTGCAATAAAAAAAGATAGAAAAAGAACAAATTGAACATCACCAATTTAGTACTAAATTAAAAATATTCAGAACCAAAGGAGAGATTAATAAAATTGAAATTAAGAAAACTATTGAAATAATAAGTAAAACTAAGAGCTGGTTTTAGGAAAAAACCAATAAAATTGATAGGCCCTTAGTCAATATATATAAAAAAGAAAGAAGAAAACCAAATTATGAGTATCAAAAAACAAAAGGGTGAATCTACCTCCAATGAAGAGGAAATTAAAACAATAATTAGGAATTAATTTTTCCCAATTTTATGCATATAAATATGACAATCTTAGTATAATGGATGAATATTTACAAAAATACAAGTTGCCCAGACTAACTGAAGAGGAAGTGAATTACTTCAATAACCCCATCTCAGAAAAAGAAATCAAACAAGCCATCAATGAACTCCCTAGGGAAAAATCTCCAGGGCCAGATGGGTTTATTAGTGAATTCTATCAAACATTTAAAGATCAATTGATTCCAATATTCTACAAACTATTTGGGAAAATTAGTGAAGAAGGAGTCCTACCAAATTCCTTCTATGACACAAATATGGTACTGATTCCTAAATCAGGAAGAGATAAAACAGGGAAAGAAAATTATAGAACAATTTCCCTCATGAATTTAGATGCAAAAATTTTAAATAAAATATTAGCTAAAAGACTACAACAACTTATCACAAGAATAATACAGTTTGATCAGGTAGGATTTATTTCAGGAATGGAAGGATGGTTTAATATTAGGAAAACCATCATTATAATTGATCATATCAGCAATAAAACTAGCAGAAACCACATAATTATCTCAATAAATGCAGAAAAGGCTTTCGACAAAGTACAACATCGATTCCTATTAAAAACACTAGAAAGTATAGGAATAAATGGAGCCTTTCTTTAAATACTAGATAGCATCTATTTTAAACAATCAGCAAGTATTATATGCAATGGGGATAAACTAGAAGCATTTCCAGTAAGATCAGGAGTCAAACAAGGGTGTCCACTATCACTCCTCTTATTCAATCTGGTACTAGAAACATTAGCAGTAGCAATTAAAGAAGAAAAAAAATCAAAGGAATCAAATTAGGCAAATAAGAGACAAAGCTATCACTCTTTGCAGATGATATGATGATATACTTAGAGAATCCTAGAGAATCAAGTAAAAAACTACTTGAGACTATAAATAAATTTGGCAAAGTTGCAGGATACAAAATAAACCCACATAAATCATAGGCATTCCTGTATATCTCTAATGAAATTCAACAGCAAAAGATAGAGAAATCACATTTAAAGTCACTGTAGACATTATAAAATATATGGGAATCTATCTGCCAAAACAAACGCAGGACCTATATGATCACAACTAAAAAATACTTCTCACACAAATAAAGTCAGATCTAACTAATTGGAAAAATATCAATTGTTCATCCGGGGTTGAGCTAATATAATAAAAATGACAATTTTACCCAAACTAAATTATATATTTAGTGCCATACCAATCAATTTACCAAAAAAAACTACTTTATAGAGTTAGACAAAATAGTAACAAAATTTATTTGGAAAAATAAACAGTCTAGAATATGAAGGGAATTAATGAAAAGAAATATTAGGGAAGGTGGACTAGCTATCACAGATTTTAATCTTTATTATACAGTAGCAGTCATCAAAACTGCTTGGTACTGGCTGAGGAGTAGATCAATGGAATAGATTGGGTGCAGGAGACCCAGCAATTAATGAGTATAGTAATCTATTGTTTGATTAACCCAAAGACCAAAGTTTTTGGGATAAGAATGCACTATTTGACAAAAACTGCTGGGAAAACTGGAATATAGTATGGCAGAAACTGGGCATAGACCATTATCTAACACCATATACCAAAATCAAGTGTAAATGGGTGCATGATCTAGGTATAAAGGATGATACTGTAAGCAATCTGGGAAAGCAAGGACTGGTTTACCTATCAGATTTGTGGAGAGCAGAAGACTTTAGGACCAAATAAGAATTAGCATTATAAAAGGCAAAATGGATAATTTTTATTACATTAAATTGAAAAACTTCTGTACAAACAAAGCCAATGTAACCAAGATCAAGAGGGAGGTGGGAAATTGGGAAAGAATTTTTACAACCTATGTCTCTGATAAAGGACTCATTTCTAAAATATACAGAGAACTGAGTCAAATCTATAAGAATACAAGTCATTCCCCAATTGATAAATGGTCAAAGGCTATGAACAGGCAATTTTCAGAGAAAGAAATTAAAGATATCTCTAAGGATATGAAGAAATGCTCTAAATCACTATTGATTAGAGAAATGCAAATCAAAACAACTCTGAGGTACCCCATATCTCTAGTCAGCTTGGCTAAGATGACAAAACAGGAAAATGAGAAATGGTGGAGAGGACGTGGGCAAATTGGAACAGTAATGCATTGCTGGTAGAGTTGTGAACTTATCCAACCATTCTGGAGAACAATCTGGAATTATGTCCAAAGGGCTATAAATAATTTCATACTCTTTGACCCAGCCATACCACTTCTAGGGTTATATCCCAAAGAGATCATAGAAGTGGGAGGAAAACCCATATGTACAAAAATATTTATAGCAGCTCTTTTTGTGGTTGCAAAGAATTGGAAATTAAAGGGGTGCCCATCAATTGGGGAATGGCTAAACAAGTTGTGTTATATACATGTAATGGAATACTATTGTGCTATAAGAAATGAGGGGGAGACGGTTTTCATATTTACCTGGAGAGTTTTATACAAACAGATCCTGAGTGAGAAGAGTAGAACCAGGAGAAATTTGTATACATTCACAGACACAACATATGTGTGATGACCAACTATGACAAACTGGACTCTTCTCAGCAATGCAGTGATATAAGTCAATCCCAAAAGGCTCATGAAGGAGAGAGATGCCTACATCCAGAGAAATAATTAGAAAGAACTGAGCTTGAATACTGACGGAAGCAAACTACTTGATCTTTTTCTTTTCATTGTTTGGTTTTATTTCTTCTTTACCATTTTTCATCCCATCTAGTACAATACCCCTTTTGTAACCTGACTAATGTCTAATGTGAAAGTATTTGAAGATCCTATACTGGACTATATGCAGTTGTAGGGGGAGGGAGGGAAGGGAAATTTGAAACTCAAAGAACTATGGAATTGAATCTTGCAAACTAAAATAAATAAATAAAAAGGAAATGAGGCTTTTATAAGAAACACTGATTGATAAATCCTTCCCCTTTAATCTTGGTTGCGTTGCTTGTGCAAAAACTTTTAATTTAATGTAATAAAAATTATCCATTTTGAATTTTATTTTGTTCTCTATCTTTTCTTTGGTCATAAATTCTTCACTTCTCCATGAACTGACAAATAAACTGTTCCTTGCACCCTTAATTTGTTTATGGTATCACCCTATATGTCTAAATCATGTAACCATTTTGACAATATCTTGGTAAATGGTGTGAGATGATGGTCTATGCCTAGTTTCTGCCATACTATTTTCATCCCATCAGTTTTTGTCAAATAGTGAGCTCTTATCTCAGAAGCTGGAGTCCAAAAGTGTGCATTTAATGCCAAAAACTAGCAATATATTTTCTTTCAAGACTATTGTATTACATAAACATTATTAAATAAATGTGTACAGATTATTATTAGACACTAAATTAAATACAAAATTTAGAGGAAATAAAAAAATTCATTTTTTGGAACTGAGCTCCAAATTCTCTTCCTCTTTCTCTCCACTCCTCCCTCATTGAGAAGGCAAACAATTTGAAATAGGTTATACATGTATAGTCAGTATAAAACATATTTGCATGTTAGTAATGTTGTGAAAAAAATATAGACCAAAAATAAAAACCCCAAGAAAAATAAAATTTAAAAAGTGTGCTTTGATCTGCATTCAGATTCTACCAGTACTTTCCCTGGAGAAGGATAACATTTTTTATCAAAAGTCCTTTGGAATTGTCTTGAGAATAGCTGAGTCATTCATATTTGATCATTTTACGAGATAGCTCTTATTGTGTACAATGTTTACCTGGTTCTACTCATTTTGCTTTGTTCATGCAAGTCTTTCCAGGTCTTTCTGAGAGCATTCTGCTCATCATTTCCCAGAGTACAATAGTATTCCCTCATAATCACATATCACAGTTTGTTCAGCCATTCCCCAATTGATGAACATCCCCCTCAATTTCCAATTCTTTGGCACCAGAAAATAATTCCTATAAACATTTTTGTATATTTGGTCCTCTTCCTTTTTGCTTTTTATGTCTTTTAGGATAAAGACCTAGTAGTGGTATTGCTATGTCAAAGGGTATGCATGGTTTAAAGCCTTTGGGCATAGTTCCAAATTGCTCTACAGAGTAGTTGAATCAGTTCACAACTCCAACAGTGCATTAGTATCTCATTTTTCCCTGATCCCCTTCACCATTTGTCATTTTCTTTTTTTGTTCTATCAGCCAATATAATAGGTATGAAGGTTGTGAATTAGAGCATTTTTTTCATATGGCTATATATTACTGATTACATCACCCAAAACTATTCATATCTTTTGATCACTTATCAGTTGGAGACTGGATCTTATTTTTATAAATTTGATTTGGTTTTCTATATGTTTGAGAAATGAGACCTTTATCAGAAAAATTTTCCTCAAAATTTTTTCTCAGTTTCTATTGCCAACTGTCTTTCCCTCCACCCTATTCCTCTCCCATTTATTCTATTCTACCTCTCTTTTCACTTTGTCCTTCCCCAAAAGTGTTTTGCTTTTGACTACCCCATTTCTTAACCTGGCCTCCTTTCTATCTTCTCTTAGCACCCTCCCCTTCTACTTTCTCATAGGGTAAGATAGAGGTCTACAGCAAATTGAGTGTGTATGTTATTCCCTCTTTGAACGAATTATGACAGTAAGTTTTACTCACTCCTCCTCATCTCCTCCCACTTCCCCTCCACTGTAAAAGCTTTTTCTTGCCTCTTTCATGTGAGATAATTTACCCCATTTGACCTTTCCATTTTCTTTTCTCCCAGTATATTTCTCTTTCTCATTCTTTAATTTTATTTTTCAGATATCATCCCTTCATATCCAATTCCTGGTTTCCAGGGTCTCAGTCTGCATTGGCAAGGCCTGCACTGGACTGTGCTCTTCTCTCACCCTGATCCAACATACCTCCCCACCAACCTTCTATGCTGTCTTGGGCTGGAAAATTGGTTTGATTTGTTGGAAAATTGTTTACCCTGATTTTTTGTAGGTTCTACTGCCTTAGAATTTGTTTAGAGTAATTATTTAGAGATATTTGAGGTATTTGGGGGAAAGCTCAGGTGAGTCCCTGCCTTTACTCTGCCATCTTGACTCCACTTCTCTAGCAATATTTTCAGTAAATAAATATAAGAAAATTTCCCAATAAAAATAGAGATAAAGGAGTCAATAAGTCTGTCAGTCAACAAGTTTTTATTAAGCACTTACTATTAGCAAGGCAATGAACTGATTGCTAAGAATGCAAAAGAAGGTCAAAAAAGTCCATACATTCAAAGTCCATACATTAGTAAATTGTAATGGGAGAGAAACCATATAACTAAATATATACAAAATATATAGAAATCAATCTCAGAGTGGAAACACTAGTAGCAGAGGTAATGAAAAAGACTTTCTGAAGGTGGGATTCAAACTGAATCTTAAAAGAATCCAAGGAATCTAAGACTCAAAATTGAGGAAGAAGTACATTCTTGGCATGAGAGAAAGTCAATAAAAAGCACAGACATAAGGGACTGAGTGTCATTTGTGAAGAACTACTGATCCATGTTGCAGGATCAAAGAGTATGTGGAAGGGAGTAGTCTAAAAGTGGAAATGGTAGAAGAGACCACATTATATATATTAAATGCTGAAAAGGCCTTTATATTTGATAACATAAGAAATGGGTACCTAGGGCAATTTATTGGGGATGCAGGAGGAAGGAATATTGTTTGATCTATGCTTTAGAAAATTTACTTTCATAAATGAGAGTATAATAGAATGGATGGGGGAGAACTCAAGGCAAAGAGACCAATTAGAAGGCTATTGCAATAGACTAGGGGAGAGGTGATAAGGGATTGAACTAGAGTAGTATCTTTGTGATTGAATAAGACAAATATGAAAGATGCTGTAAAGGTGTGGTTTGGCAGTAGATTGAATATGTATTATGTATAAAGACTGAGAATCAAGGATTATACCAGAGCTCTTAAAATAGGAAATCTTTCTGCAGTTTGTAATCAGTGCTCATTCTCCTCCATCACAGTGCTGTGAATGATGTTTATAATCTGAAGGTCATTACTTAAGCTTATCTTTGCTGTTATATCTTTCAAAGAATCTTGAATGATTTTGATGTATCAATGGGAGACCTCATGGTGGAAGAAAGCCTTTAAAGTAGAATTGTGCTGTCTGAATTAAATGTTTTTTTTTAATCAGCAAAAACAATTTTAAAAATCTGTTTTTTAATGTGAGATGTCTCTCTGAAAAGCAGAGGGGAAGAATACAAGGGGAAATTTAAATGATGTAAAAACAAAAGATATCAATAAAATTTTATCTAAAACAAATAAATAGTAAAAATAGTGAGGTCTTGAAATATCTATATCATTCAGTTATTAGTATGATTTTTAAATATTTGGTATACTCTTTAAAACTACTTGTAAAAACTTACATATTTCTTGCTATTACCCTCCATTCTGGATGTCATAAATTCATATTTTGAAGCTTCAAACAAAGTTTCACATATCTGGATCACTTTTTTGGTATTAATAAAAACTGAGATATTTTCCCCCTTTCCTAACTTTAATATCTTCCCTTTACACTGGTGTTTCTTCCAGCATAAATCTCTTGTATGTGTACCTGATCAACTCTGGTTGCCTTCCTTGCCTTTGCTTTATCTAGAATCATTTTTCCCTCCTGGAAAAACAAATCCAAGACTGTTAGATTGGTGATTCTATGGATCTTGGTGATAAAAACATTATATATTCAGTGTCCAAAACAGACTACTAAGAGCCAAGAGCAGTAAGTCCCTCTTGCTCTCCTTTATTGATCTTGAAAAACCCAGAAAATACTGCCCGAGGGCATCATTTGAAGAAGCACAAAAACATATTATAGTAGAGGGAAAGAAGGTAAGGAGATGAGCATTGTTTAAATTTTACTTTCATCTGATTTGGTTCAAGGAGGGAATGACATAGTTTGGTATAGAAATCAAATTTGCCCTACAGGCAGTAGGAGGGGAAAGGGAAAAGAAAAGGGAGGGAGTGGTTAGAGGGGAGGGGAGATTGAGGGAGGAGGTGGTCAAAAGCAAAACTCTTTTTCCGGAGAGAAAGGGAGAAAGGAGAAACAAAAACATAAATGGGGGGAGGTGAGACATAGGAGAGAAAGGCACAGATAGAAATCCTAACTGTGAATGTGAATGGGATGAACTCTTCCATAAAACAGAAGAGGATAGCAGAATGGATTAAAAATTGTAATCCTACAATGTTTTTACAAGAAACATATTTGAAACAGGAGGATACACACGGGAAAAGTAAAAGGCTGGAGTAGAATATATTATACTTCAGGTGGAGTAAAAAAAAAAAAAACAGGGGTAGCAATCCTAATCTCAGACAAAGCAAAAGCAAGAATAGATCTAATTAAAAGAGATAAGGAAAGAAACCATATCCTGCTAAAAGGCATCACAGACAATGAAGTAATATCATTATTAAACATATATACACCAAGTGGTATAGCATCCAGATTCTTAGAAGAGAACTTAAGGAATTACAGGAAGAAATAGCAAAACTATGCTAGTGGAGGACCTCAAATTCCCCCCCTTTGAACTTGATAAATCTAGCCACAAAATAAACAAGAAAAGAAGTTAAGGAGGTGAATAGAATTTTAGTAAAGGTAGATATGGTAGGGTTAGAGAGAAAAATGAATGAGGATAGAAAAGAATAGGCCTTTTTCCCAGTGGTACATAGCACCTGCATAAAAACTGACCACTTACTAGGGCAGAATCCAATGCAGAAAGGCAGAAATATTAAATGAATCCTTTTCAGATCATGATGCATTAAGACCATATGTAATAAAGGGTCATGGAAAGATAGACTAAAAATTAATTGGAAGCTAAATAATCTAATCCTAAAGAATGAATAGTTCAAACAACAAATCATAGAAAAGATTGATAACTTGATTCAAGAGAACAGCAATAATGAGACAACATACCAAAACTTATTGGATACAGTGAAAATGGTTCTTAGGGAAAGTTTTATATCTCTAAATGCTTACATGAATAAAATAGAGAAAGAGGAGATCAATGAATTGGGTAGGCAATTGAAAAAGCTAGGAAAAGAATTAGTTAACAATTCCCAATTAAATGCCAAATTAGAAATACTGAAAGCCAAAGGAGTTATTAATAAAATTGAAATTAAGAAAACTATAGAACTACTAAATAAAACTATAAGATGGCTTTATGGGGGGAAATGATAAAATAGATAAACCTTTGGTTAATTTGATTTAAAAAAAGAAAAAAATTCAAAAATGAAAAGGATGAATTCACCACCAATGAAGAGGCAATTAAAAAAATAATTAAAAACCCTTTTGCCCAACTGTAAGCTCATAAATTTGACAATCTTAGTGAAATAGATAAATATTTACAGAAATATAAATTGCATAACAAGAGAGGAAGTAAAATACTTAAATATAAGAAAAATAAATTGAACAAGCCATCAATGAACCTCCTAGGAAGATGGATTACAAGCAAATTAAAGAACATTTAATTCTAATACTATATAGATTATTTGGAAAACAATTGGCAATGAAGGAATCTTTATATGATACAAATATGGTACTAATACCTAAATTGGGAAGAGTCAAAACAGAGAAAGAAAATTACAGACCAATTTCACTCATGAGTATAGATGCAAAAATTTTAAATAAAATAATAGCAAAAAGATTACAGAGATTTATGAGAATAATATACTTTGATCAGGTAGAATTTATGCCAGGAATTCAGGGCTGGTTCAATTTTAGGAAAATTATCAACATAATTGATTATATCAACAACATCCAATTTTAGGAAAATTATCAACATAATTGATTATATCAACAACAAAACTAAGAGAAACCATATGATTATCTCAAACGATGCAGAAAAACTTTTGACAAAATGCAACCCCCATTCCTATTAAAAACAACACAGAAGATAGTCATAAATGGAGTCTTCCTTAAAATGGTAAGTAACATCTACCTAAAACCATCAGCAAGCATTATAAGTAATAGAGATAAGTTGGATGCAGTTGTAATAAGATTGGGGGTGAAACAAAAATGTATGTTATTACCACCATATTACTCAATATGGTACTAGAAACATTAGCTTTAGCAATAAGAGAAGAAAAAAGAAATTGAAGGAAATAGAATAGGCAAAGAAGAAACCAAATTATTACTCTTCGGAGATGATATGATAATATACTTTGGAGATGATATGATGATATACTGGAGAATCAAGTAAAAAACTACTTGAATAATAAGTTGGCTTATTATTACCAAAGTTACAGGATATAAAATAAACCCACACAAATCATTGGCATATGTATATATTACTAACAAAGCCCAACAGCAAAAGATAGAAAGAGAAATTCCGTTCAAACTGTGTGGGATACAGGGATCCCAAAAACACCCTACCAAAAATAATTAAAGTCAGAGGTATCTTGAGGAAAGAACAAGAATTTTTATTCAGTTCTCACAAGAAGAGGGCATCCCTTCCACCAGTATGAACCAGCAGAATGAGGCATTACAGAAGAGTGAACAAAAATTTATACCCTAACACAGTCAAGCCTCCTCCCACCACTCATGGTGCAGCTGGCCACTCTAACTAAGGGAGATAACATTTGCCTAAGCTAAAAATGTTTATAGTTTTGTGAAGGATTTATAAGTAGCTTATTGTTTCAGGCAGAGATAAACAGTTCATGAGTTGTTGCTGGGCAGAGTGCTGGCAGGGGGAAGGGGCAGAATTAATGCTTTGAGACTGGGGGAGGAAGTGTGACTTTACAGACTGCTTTTACAAATTGATTTTACAGACATAGATCCCAAAGCACCCCATTTACAAGCTGATGTTACAGATTGATATTACAAACTGATGTTACAAACATATATACATCCCAAGGACCCCATCACTCCCCCCTTAAACAGATGGCACCCAAAATCATTTGGGGGCAAGGGGTGATGATCTCAGCTTCCCGAACTGCTTCTCTCTGGGAAGGAGCATAGAGCTGTCCCTGCCTCACAGGGTTCCATCGCTCAAGGAGTGGGGGGGTCTGTAGCCAGTGTCCAGAACCTGGCCTATGTCAGGTCCAGAGGTTGAAGGGTCATGATCTTGGACAGGGGTTGGTACTCAGCCTGAGCTGTCATCTGCAAGTGAAGGGTGCTGAGCCTAGAAGACACAAATCTAACCAAGAGATTAAACAAACAAGGGCCAAAAAGAAGTAAGAGAAAATTGACCAGAAGTGGGGTGAGGATGGGCTAGCATAAGCCATTACTCAGACTATTTCACTTTCCTTCATATTTCTACATACTACATAGACAAGATACCTCATAAGTTTTTATTCTTTTACCAACATAACTGTACTGCCTTTAACAAAAGAGGCTTCTGACTGGAACCTCACAACTGAATAGTAGACATACATCCTTGTTTCACAAAGCTTGTTTATCCTCAGATTATATTCACTCTGGAAGAAAGAGACACTTCAGAAATTGAATCTTTTACATGTACATTCAGTTACAAATGTTAACTTTTGCTTAGATAATGGAATAACTACAAATTCAGACCAAAACAGCAAGATCTCTTCTGATTTACAACTCATTACATTAGTTTAGCAACAAATTTATCTTGCAAAGGAAAGTTTTAATAGGCCTCTTAAAATTACACTAGGGATTTAAAAATTTCTTCTGAAAGTATTTTCCCTTCTTTTAAAACAGTTTCAAGATTTATAATTGATCACTAAACTTTTATGAAGAAAGTTAGTTGAAAACTTTTAAAATGATCTTAAGCAATTTGCATACTTTCTGCAAATGTTCCAATTCCAAATGAAAAATAATTATTAGATTTTCCAGTAAGCTTACATGAAAGAACCCATATCTGTTACTGACTACTTGCTCTGATCATAGAAACTTGCTATAGAAGGAGAAAGCAGGGACATGTGACATTCCAAATATGACAGGATAAAACATCCTTGACTCTGTTTCAATTCAGGTAAGTCACAGATATCCAACCATGCAGTATCTGTTCCATCTTATAGCTAGACTCAGGAATAGGTGGGAAACATTCCTTTTCAAAAGAACCCCATGGGTAAACTGAGCCAGGAGGGATCCCATCCCAGACAGAGGCTGAGATTGTCCCTTCGGGTTTTACCAAATGTAGATTTCCACCTATCAGCAGTACAGGATCACATTCCCTCTGAGTAGCTTGTGGCATTTTCTCCGAGATACTGATTTAATGCAGGCAACTATACCCAAATTCAAACTCAAAATAAAATTTAGTTATGGTCCCAAGTGCCTTTTACCTCAAACAACAAGCCTCACCAATCACAGCTTTGAGCTAGTTAGTTATTTTTATTTTCATGGAGCTGCACTAAGCAATGATGATTTATCAGGTCTCACATATGTAAGGGATTCCATTTACCATCTTTCCTTTAAATAGGATTGCCTCACTGACAACATGCAAAGGGGCAGTTCCCTGTATGATACAGAGATTCAAAAGAAAACTAACAAACAATTATCCCTTCAATGTCTAAAAGTCTCATTTCATACAACTGTGATGGGGTTACAAAATCTGATGGGAGTTCTCTGGCTGTTTTCCATCCATCCATCCTCAGCATAGCATTCCAGGTTCTTTCTCTTCTGCCTTCTTAAATACTTCCTCACACCTTTCTTAACCTACTTAAACCATCTGATACAAAGGTATCCATACCACTATTTAGAGACAGGAGGGCCTTGGAGATCCCCATTTGTCCCCAAACTTTCTTATCTGCCTTCCACATTTCCAATCAAACCTTTATTTATCCTTCCAAATCTCTCAAATACATTATCCAGATTATTCAGCTTTCCTTTCACAAATTTTTAACTCATCCTGGTAAAGCCAGTTGTTACAGATCATTTTTAATCTTTTGTACATAGACTTTTGTACATTTGCTGCTTCTCAGAAAGTTAGGTTCATTTAAAACTACACTAAAACAAGTTCCTTTCCCAGGCTGAATGATCTTGCCTAATAGAGATAGTTTCTAGGGAATTTGGCAGTTTTACAACATAAGGAAATTTTATATGAATTCTAAGCAGGAGAGACTGGGGGAAGGGCTAATAATGATGCCCCTGCTTAGCCAATTCTCATACATGCAGGAGGACTGCTCTGAATGGGCAAAACTAGTCAAAATAAAGTTTTCATCCAGTCTCCTCCTTTCCACATACAGTAATCAATTAACAATTTTAGATTTTAACATTAAAACAGTAGTCAAAATAACTTCGTTAACAATCTTACAAGTTTTAAACAATCTTAACTGAAACTTCCTTTTAAACAAAGACAGACTTGGAAGCTTATGATTTCCCAAATTACAATACTCCAAGACTTTAAGAAAAATTGCTTCTTATACAGCATAGATAACATAACTTTTTACCAGTAACAATATCATAAACAATTATCATGTTCTTAAATTTGAACTTTGAAATAAAAACAAATGAATTACCAATCTGGTGACCTTAAAAATCAAGTTTCTGAAGTTACACAGAACTAAAATTTTCTTGATGCCACAGACCCAATCAACTTATCACTAGAAATCAATTACATTCTGGAATCTCACATAGATGGTCAATGTGGTCATCCATAAACCTTCAGATTAACATAAATACATCCTTAGATGAAGCAAGCTTAAAAACCACATCCCTATATTTTTCTTTCCATTTTTTCCCAAGTTTCTCATTTGCTCAATAAGAATTCTACAAAATGCCTTTACAATTCACTGTGCACAATTAATCATTTCATCATTAGTAATGTGGAAACTATAACTTTAAGTCACTGCATATTTCCCGAATAGCCAAAAAGTTAAATGAACAATCAGCTATCACAGTAAATATCATCAGTATTATTACTACCTGTTTGTATCCCAAATATAACAGCTTTAAATTGTCAAATCTTATAACATAAAAAAATCCAATTCACATGAAATAAACATAAGACAGGATTAGCAGAACTGATAAAGTAACATAGCTGGTTTTACAAAACTTTTTCTCCATCTTTTAGTTTCAACAAATTTCAGATTGAAAACTGCTTTACCTAACAACATTTCTGGCTCACAATGGTCACTCAACTTTTACAGTATAAGAGGATTTTACAATTTAGAGATACCATAATAACACAATGACATTATGACATTAATTGCATTTCCAATTCATCACATACAAAAATTATTGGTAGAAAAATTGGGCTTACCAAGTGCAGAGGCTTTTCTTCTCTCCACAGATGCAGAGCCTGGTTGTGGACCCAGGGGTTTGAAAAGAGAGAGGGTCATCTGCATGCCTGGAGCTGTGGGCTTCAGGGTACCCAGGGGTGTTGCCAAAGGGCCCTCGATGTAGCTGCTATCCTCCCCCCTCTTTTTTCAAGTGGGGGAGCTTAAATCAAATTCACTATATTCTTTAGCACTCTCTATTTTTTTTTCTGTAAAATGAGAGACTTTAATAAAATTTTGTAAAATGTTTTCAGCTGATTTAAATTTTACACCAATAAACTTTATTTATGTGTCCACTCCTTACAGAAACTTCTTTGAAAGTGATAGCTTTGACCTCTCCAGCAAGTGATATTGGGGGGGGGGGGGCGCAATCCCCCTTCCTCACTACTAGAGAACCAAAAAGAAAATTCACTTTTTCTTATCAAATCTTAGAAAATATTCCAATTTGCCTAAATGCCAAGTAGTAAAATGAATTCTGACTTATATTTAGCATCAAATTAGGAGTGACACTCTTTACTTCTCATATGAATTTAATTGACTTACAGTTTTATTCTAATACACAAATTTTTCCTCTTTTAGGTGAGACAGGAAATAGTTAAATTTTTATCTGCCTGCCTCTCTTTCTCTTCTTCTCCAGCCTGCATTCAGAATTGGTGAAGGGAACTTGTCCGGGGTTGTTGACCACCAGGGTTTCTCTCAGGGGAAATAGCTGGGCAGAAGTGCAGGTTTTGTCAGGACCTGGGACCTGGTCCCTAGATACTGAACCAGGGCCATAGGGGGTGCCCCCACAAGTATGTGAGGGACCAGTGAGATCAGAGGTAGAGTCCGGCTGGACCAGGTAGGGAGGAGGAGGAGCAGAGGGGGATGGGGTGTCCCCCGGATGCCCCATCTCCTCGGGGGAGGGAGGTAAAACAGGATATAAGGGAGGTTTGATGTTAACCGAATCTCGGAACTTGGAAGGGTCCCACTCCCTCGGGACTGTTTCCATTACTTGGATTGGTATCCGGAGGCGACTGTAGGGTGCTGTAATCAATCCAGGCGGTGATATAAGGGATTTGGTCAGGGTGGCCCCCTGGACCATAAACTACAGACTTAACTTTACTGGTAACCATGAGATTGAAGGTACCCTCAGGAGGCCACGCAACTGCAAAAGTGGGCCAATCTATCTGACACAGACAGTTGAGGGCTGATTTAGAGACACGGAAGCCCTAGCTCCCGGCCAACCGCCTGAAAGTAACACTTGGAGCGGGGTCTGGGAGCTAGATGTTGATTGCCCCAGTCTAACTAAATTAGAGACTCTTGCAGTGAAAGTGGTTAAGCCCTGCAGGTAGAAGACAGTGGACTGACAAAAAGTAGAACACAATAACACACAGAGCAAAACAGACAGTGACAAGGCAGAAGCAAAGTTCCCCAGGGAGCATTTCAGGAGGAACTGAGAGTGAAGGAAAAGAAATAAACAGGCTCCCACAGAAACAGGCTCCCACACCCGGCGTCCCGGGGCGGAGCAGTGAAGACGGGTTGTGCCTCGTCAAGCCCCGTACATTCACACCAGACAAGTACTCACCAGAACCAATACAGAATGCTCCAGAGAGAATCTGGCGGGTTCAACGTTCGTCAAAAGGGACCGTCAGAGAGGGGGGCCGATATAAGTAAATTGGTGGCCTCCCCCACCCTCTATCGGTGCCTCTGGGTGAAGCCGAAACCCCGGTCTTGGCAAGGCTAACAGGTGACTAGTCAACTCAGGACCTCGGTCCACTCGTCACAGCGACGGCCCTCCAGAGTGTCACTGAGGACTAACACATCCTTGGTGGAACCTCCAAGTGAAATGGACAGTCGGACAGAATCAACAGGCCAAGACCACCAGTAATCGAATTCAGGAAGTTTTTATTAGCTGGCCGGCGGCAGTCCTAAGAATTAAGTCCCAGGAGCTGCCCTGAACCCCAGTAGACACACAGGTTAAATAGTTAAAAACCACCATCGTATCAGGAGTAACAATTAGAATGGGGCAGACTGGTCAGGCAAGATATCATGCAGGTGCAGGACGTGGGCTGGGGCAAAATAGATAAAGCAGGCTGTTCAATGATCAAGCCGAGAGGAGGACTCTTGAGTTCCAGGAATCCAGGGTACAAAGATAGGCCCCTCGAAAGCCGGTGAAATGTCAGGGCTTACTACTTCAGGCCAAGACCCCAGTATCTGGGATAAGAACTCACTTTTGACAAAAACTACTGGGAAAACTGGAAAATGATATGGCATAAACTAGGCATAGACCAACATCTGACACTGTGGAGCAAAATAAATTCCAGATGGGTACATGATTTAGATATAAAGGTGTAGGGGCAAGGTAAGTACCTCTGTGAGGAATAAGATTATACAAACCAAGGCCCCAACTCAATTTGACCTTTCTATTGCCCTGAGCTGTTTGGGAACAGGGATCCTGAGAACTTGAGGGTTGCTCCTCTCCCGGGATGCCAGGTCCTTGAGGAGAGATATGATAACTGCCCGATTCCTAGAACTAGCCATTTGAAAGGAACATCATTGCGGGGAGGAGAGGTTTGGAGGAATTGACCTCCATCCCAGGCCTCACATAAAATACAATGCTTGCTAAAAACACCTGGCAGTATGCCTTCTTTATTCTCGGCACTACTTAAACTGTAAGATTCAGACCCCAAATTGGAATCTCACCTATGGAGGAGATGTCTTGCCTGGGACCCTGAAAACTGTACTAGGATTCCCCAGCTCATGTGGTCAGGTGTTGGTGCTTCCCCACAACAGTAATGCTTGTAAATACGTGTGTGTGTGTCTGTGTATACATATATATATATATATATATATATATATATATATACACATATATACATATATGTGTGTATGTATATGTAAATATGTATATATATATATCCACATTATTAGTCATAGTTGCTCTTATTCTGCTATCTTTAAGCCTTTTACTCTGTTATCTCTGGTTTCCTTCCCACTCATCTATATTCTAAATAAACTATATTATATTGGATCTTTTGAAGTGCAGAGTGTTCTGTTCACACGAATCCTGAGCCTCCTTAATCGGACAAAAGGCTGAAACTATTAGCAAGTTAGGGAGCAAAGAATAGTTTATCTGTCAGATTTATGGATAATAGAGGAATTTATGACCAAACAAGAGATATAAAACATTACAAAATGCAAAATGAGTTATTTTGATTACATTAAATTGAAAAGGTTTTGTATAAACAAAGCTGATACAACCAAGATTAGAAACCTGGGGAAGAATTTTTACAACCAGTGTCTCTGTTAAAGGCCTCATTTCTAAAATAGATAGAGAAATGAGACAAATTTAAAAGGATACAAGTCATTCCCAAATTGATAAATGGTCAAAAGACATGAACTGGCATTTTTAGAGGAAGAAATTAAAGCTATCTATAGTAATATGATAAAATGTTCTAAATAACTATTGATTACTATATCACACCTATCAGACTGGATAACATGACAAAACAGGAAAATTATAAATGTTGAAGAAAATGTGAAAAAAATTGGAAAACTAATGCATTGTTGGTGGAGTTCTGAACTGATCCAAACATTCTGGGAAGCAATCTATAACTGTGCCCAAAGGGTTTGAAAATGTGCACACTCTTTGACCCAGTAATATCACTTCTAGGGCAGTATATCAATAAAATCATAAAAATGGGGAAAAGACTCACATGTACAAAAATATTTATAGTAACTCTTTTTGTGATGGCTAAGAACTAGAAATTGAAGGGATTCCCACCAATTGGGAAATGGCTGAATAAGTTGTGATATATGAATGTAATGGAATACTATTATACTATAAAAAATGAAGAACAGGAGGACTTCAAAAAAAACCTGGAAAGACTTATATGAATTGATGCCGAGTGAGGTGAGCAGAGCCAGAAGAGCACTGTACAACAGTGTGTAATGACTGACTTTGATGGACTTGGCCCTTCTCAACCAGAACTTAAATTCTGTGAAACGTGAAAGCCTGGAAATGAAGATCTGTTAAAATCATAATTCAGACACTGAATCCTAAGATAATGTGACCAGACAATAACCATAACATGGATGCAGTGACTAGTTCATGACCAGTGCATGTGACCAGTACACAAACCTGGTTTTGCACATTTACCCCAAAACATTGGCTTAGAGTCCAAACTTGGAAATGAGCTAATCACTAAGAAGAAACCCCAAATATCCACCAGTGCTTTAAAACTCTACCTCACTGCATTTATGTAATGGTAATGTAATTTGAATTTGAAGACCCCTTTTTGTATTGGCAAGTAAGCAGGTTCTTAGCACTTAGTAACTAATCAAATCTCTGTGAAAGAAAGAGAAGGTATGGGGCAGCTAGGTGGTGCAGTGAGTAAGAGCACCAGCCAGGAGTTAGGAGGACCCAGGATTGGTTCCAGGCCTCAGAAAATTAGCATCCACACATAAAAATAACTAACTGTGTAACCTTAAGCAAGATCCTTAACCCCAATTGTTTAAAAAAAAAAAAAGAATGAAAAGGTATCAACCCCTGTTCCTGACATGACAGGAAGGGGTTGGCTGAAACAGGAAGTAGATAATGCTGTGTGTATGTAAGGAAAAGCCCCAGAGAAGAAGGCTTAGAATTTCTTGGGACTAGCATCTGGAGGAAGAGCAGCTACAGAAGAGAAATGAGAATCAAAAACTGAGTCAGAATTTCCTGAGAACTTGTGGCAGAGCTTCTTCCGAAGAAGGGCCCAGGAGTCCAAGAGCCCAGGATTCCCACCCCACCCCACCCCCAGGTTGGATAAGGTGATTCTGATTTTTTGAATGAACTGCAGAAGACTGTGGAAGCATGACTGGGAAGCTAAGACTTTTTCTGTTCATGGCTTGGTTGAGCCCTGAATTCCTGGGAATAGAAATTGTGAAGGATTTGAGATGAACTGGACCCTGTGAACTTCAATATGGAATGGGAACTGGAAGAAGAACTGGACAAGGAAGCCGCCTGCTTTTGAACCCAGGTGATGGTTGGAGATGGAACCACTGAAGAGGAATCATGGAAACTGAGAGCCAGCTTTGAGTCAAACTGAAGGAAGACTTTACTTGGATACTGTGTATTGACTGAAAAGATTATGATTTACTTGTGACCAAGGGGTGGATGGCCTATGTATTTTCCACTACCCCTTAAGAGGGTATTGAGTAGTGACTAACCACTGAGTAGTGACTGATGATTGAATAGTGACTGATTTGTAACTTATTGTGCCCCATGAGTGGAGAATTTTGACTTTTGTACTTTGTGTTCCTCGAGGAGGCAAACTTCCTTAAGGATTATTGAATGCTTGAGTTACTAAATGATTGTTCTTTGTTGAAAACTTTGTGATCACTGTGGTGAAAACTATGTGGCCATCTTAGTGATAAATTGTTTGAATGCCATATCTTGATTTTCTGTGAGAAGTTGTAATATTGTGAATGCCGTACCTTGATTTTCTGTGAATGTTTTGCTTTTATTTGTTATGGAATAAATAGAGTGTTCACTATACTATAATCAGAAGCTTAAAAGCTATTCACAATAGCATTCTTCTGGAAAGCTGCTTGTGCATGGCATTACAGTTTGATTTCTATAATTACCATTGGGCTTTTCTGGGTTCTGAGTGGGAATCCAACCCATAGTCTGGCTGCTGTCCCAGACTGATGACTATCAAACTTTTGACAGGGATCTCTCATACTGTCCCAATGAAAGTATCCAATTTACTAAACTACTACTTGTAATCATTCTGGAGATATTTGGTCTATTCCTTTGGTAGCACACTTGTCCCACTATTTGGGAGGGACATGTAGAGTTCTCTAGGTGGGGGAATTCCAGACCCTACAGGCACATGGAATTAGACAAATTCTTTAGCTGGAGATCATTTTATATCACGAAAACAACATAAGTACTTACTATGAAACAAGCACCATTCTAAGCACAAAAACAGTCACTGTTCTCAAGGAACTGTGAAAAGTGAGAGCCTGGACGTGGAGATCTGCTGAAACCATAATTCAGGTATTGAATTATAACTTAAAAAGAAGCAACATGTAAATGCTTCCTACAGAAAGTGGTGGTATTTAAATTGAGTCTAGAAGGATGCTAGGGATCTTAAGAGGTGAAGATAAAGAGTAAGGGTATCACAGGTATGACAGACAGCCAAAGAAAATGAATGGAAATGAGAGATGGAGGGTGAGGAACATTCAGCATATCATGTGTGAGCAACACTAATTATTAGAGTATTAATGGATGGTAGTGTGTATGGAAGGGAGGAAATGTAGGCGAGTGGAAAGGTAGGATTGTCCTGTTTTAAATGGCAAACAGAGGGCCTTATATTTTATTCTAGAGTTAATAAGAAACCATTGGAGTTAAGCAAGTATGGTGGTAATATGTTTAGAACTGAATTTTAGGACAATTACTATAGCAGCAAAATAGGACATGAGCTAGAATGATACATGAGGCAAGAGGAATGAAAAAAATGGAAGAGATAATTTAGGAGATATAAAACTCCATTAATAAACCACGGTGAAACAAAACATCTGAATATCATATTCCCAAAAGGCCACAAAAGTTATCTGCTCATATCTGTTAGAATCAAATGACAGAGGAATAAAAGAATACACTGATTGTAACCCAAAAGAAACTTCAAATTTAAAACACCAAGGCATATCTCACACAAAATATAGAATTTCCCAGTTTAAAAAAAACTGTAAACTGCAATGGACAATTGAGGCAGATACAGGATGACATAGCCAATCAGAATTTGGTAGTGCTTTTATTAAGCTGGAGGCTGTCTCCCAAAAGGGAAGGCAGCCCTGAGCAGTCAGTCCAGCAAGCTTTTATACAGTAAAAAGTACTTCCTGAAACACAGTGGTCAGCAAGGCAACTGCTGCTACATAGGGATATAAACTAAGAGGGGGGAGGGTGCTGCAAGCTAACAGGGCAGTTCTTTGTTTTAGTTACATCTTGGTTACAAGGCAGGTGAAGGGCGAGGTTTCACAATGGTCAGTCATACCTTTACGCAAGGTTTCTGGGGCCCCCGGAGAGGCCTTGTGAGAGGCCTTCTGTAGGAGCTAGCACTATGGGAACCTAACTGCCACTTCAAAACAACAAGAAAGAATTCAAGTTGAAAATCTTGGAAAATTATATTATGAAATGAGAGAAAATCTTGGAAAATTATATTATGAAAAGAGAAAGATAAAGACCTACAATCAAAAATAACATATCTTTCAAAACTGATGACAGGAAAGAGGGAATTAATAGAATGGAAGGTTACTAAACAGTCCTAATGAAATATGTAAACAAAAGAGTCAAGGAAAATTCAGAAAGATAAATACATTTGATTAAGCACAAGGCATAAGATTCAGGTAGGTAGTGCAGCAGAGAGAGTACCAGGCCTAGCGTTTAGACAGCTCATTTTCTGAGTTCAAATCTGATCTCAGTCACTTGCTAGCTGTGGCCTTGGGCAAATAACTTAGCCCTATTTAACTCAATTTCTTCATATGCAAAGTGTGTTAGAGAAGGAATTGGCAAACCACTCTAGTATCTTTAAACTTGAAGGTCTTTCTCCAGGTCATTTGCAGAAGTTGTTTCTCAATGGAATTTTTAACATAAAATGATCTGTCTTGGACTTTGCAGCATAGTTCTTTTCGTTTTTTCTATAGACAGTCTGTGAATTCTTTTGACTGGCATTTTATCTTCTATATTCAAAAGTTCTTAGAAATTCTGGAGGAGTAGAAAAATGTCAGGGGGCATTTTTCCATGGTCAGATCACTTAAGAAGAATACATCCAAAAGGGCAATGAGGAGAAGAATGCCTTAAAAAACCAAATTTTCCAGATGGAAAAAGAATCTCAAAAGTTCACTGAGGAGATTCATTCCTTCAGAGTTAGACTGGAGCAAATAGAAGCTAATGACTTTATGAGAAATCAAGATGCTGTTAAACAGATCCAAACAAATGAAAGATTAGAAGGCAATGTGAAATATCTCATGGGAAAAACCACTGACCTAGAAAATAGATCCAGGAAAGACAATTTAAAAATTATTGGACTACCCGAAAGCCATGATCAAAGAAAGAACCTAGAAATCACCCTTCAAGAAATTCTCAAGGAAACTTGCCCTGATGTTTTAGATCCAGAGGGCAAAATAGAGGTTGAAAGAATCCACCGATCACCTCCTGAAAAAGATCCCAAAAAGAAAACACCCAGGAATATTATAGCCAGGTTCCAGAATCCCCAGATCAAGGAGAAGATACTACAAGCAGCCAGGAAGAAACAAGTTCAATATTGTGGAAACACAATCAGAATAGCCCAGGACCTGGCAGCTTCTACACTGAGGGATTGAAGGGCATGGAATATGATATTCCAGAGGGCAAAAGAGCTGAGATTGAAGCCAAGGGTCACCTACCCAGCAAAACTGAGTATCTTGTTTCAGGGGAAAAATATGGTCATTCAGTGGAATAGAGGACTTTCAAGCATTCTTGAGGAAAAAACCAGAGTTGAATAGAAAATTTGACATTCAGACACAAGAAGCAAGAGATACTTGAGAAGGTAATCAGGGAAAAGAAATCAAAAGGAACTTATCAAAGTTGAACTATTTACATTCCTATATGGAAAAACAATAACTGTGACTGATGAAACCTTTCTCAGTATGAAAATAATGGAAGAAGGGTGTGCTGACCACATGTTGACCTATGAATACATATGTGAATGTGAATGGTTACAGTTATATATGGATAGAGGGCATAGGTTGAATTTGATGGGAAGGGAGGATACTCAAGGGGTGAAATTATGAGGTGAGAGAGGAAAGTGGCAAGAGGAGATGGGGAGAGACAGGGTAGGGTTAACTATCTCATGTAGAAGAAGCAAGGGGAAGTGGCTGCAGGGGAGGGGAAGAATAGGAAGGCAAAAAGGCAAAACCACATTCACATTGAATTTGGTTCAGGGAGAAAATGACATACAAACTAAATGGGATATCTCAACCTGCAGCAGGATAGGGGGAAGGGGGATGGGAGGAGGGATGATGGATAGGAGGGCATCCTTGGGGTGAGGGGAGGTTGGAAGTACCCACTATAGAAGAGGGACAGGATCATGTAGGGAATGGACCAGGTGGGGGGTGGGATGAGTGGGAGGGAATTATAAGCAGCCTTGTACAATATATCTACTATGATAATGCTTTGCATAGCTAGACATGTACAACATATACTGAATTACTTATCTCCCCAGAGGGAATGGGTGACAAGGGAGGAAGAAAATGGATCTGAAATTCGAGGTCTTAAGATTAAATGTTTCAAATATATATAAATACTATTATTAATACTCTTTTACTTATAATTGGGAGATAAGATGTGCAGGCATTGGGACACAAAGATTCACCTTCCTCTAATGGAAAAGTTGAAGGGGGTATAGGAGAAGGTATGGGAGAGAGCAGATTGGAGGAAGCGATATCTTGTGGGACTGCTATTCTGGGAGGTTGGGTAGGGGAATAATGGGGGGAAAATGATTGTAACTCAAAATCTGGTGGAAATGAATTATGTAAAACAGAAGTTAATAAAGTATTTGTTTAAAAAA